>RWGY01000026.1:1169207-1183627 GCA_007726485.1 Eragrostis curvula
ATGTGGATTGACTTTGACCAAACCCAGAAATGCTTATATTCGGGGACGGAGGAAGCTATTTTTCCCATCGGTTTGACGAGCCTGTTGGAGGGCTGTTTTGGAGAAAAGTCGTCAAATTTAGAAAAAAACAAGCGCTTTGGCTAGGCTGGTGGAGATGCTCTTAAGAGAAAGAAAAAATCTTTTTGTATATATGGGAGCTAGTGACCCAACCTTATTTAATTGGGCTAAATTATAAAGTGTCAAAGGATGCACAAATTTATCACCATTCTAACAATGTTGACGATAAAATTTTTCAAGAATGAAAGTACAGTAGGTTGGAGGATGAGATATAGGGGAAACACAAAACCTATGTTGGAGAATTAAGCGAGACCAATCCTTTATGCTCAACCCTAAATAGACCTACATAGCGAAAACCTTATACACCGCACGAAGTAATAGCTAGCTAATGTAGCAATCGTGGTGTATGGGCTGGTTTCATTGTCGCTTTAGCTCAACTACGCGACCACCATATATCAGTCTTCCACCTCGAGCTCGCACCGCCGTCGCCGTCGAGCGTGATCGTATAATCCTTTAGTGTGCATGGGTTTGAACCCTCAGACCTCGGTCTCCTCCTAACAGACATAGAAAGAAGCAACAATGGTCGCGTTAGCGTGAAAGATGGCGAGTTAGCATGGTGGCAGTTGGCGGCGGGGGAGCAGAAGTCGCATGTTACCGCAGCAGCAGAGAAGGACAAAGGAGGAGGTGTCGGTTGGGCCGGCAGCGGGGAGCTGCCAGCCAGGAACAACGCAGGTGGGCGGCCGGGGCGGGTGCATTGTGTGAGGGAGCAAGAGACGAGAGGTGAAAGACGATTTGATGAGTAGTTAATTGTTGTAAAGTGAGGTATGTCGATTGGACCCGCCTATGTAGGGGATGAGTTTGTTGAGCATGATTAACTCCACACTAGAGACGGCCAGCCTATTTTGTGAAATATGAAACGAAGTCTGTCGCGCCTGAGTTTGCCAATCAATATGACATTACCTGAGGTTGCCAATCTATTGCACCTGAGGTACCAAGATGCCAAACACAATTACTGAAATGCTCAGCTAAATAAAAATAAATATCGTGCAACTTGCAATATTACATAGCATTCTAAATTTCTACAGTGAGAATTGCTGGATAGTAGTGAATCATATTGCTAGTTTAAGTTGCAGAGCGAGCATAGCTTAACTGGTTAGTTGCTTTGTGTGAAACCAATCCATCCGGTTCAAGTCTCATACTTTTAACACGATGTTGCACATTTATAGCTATTTATTCTTGAAGCATTTACATATCTGGCCCTATTCTGAAGGTCAATTGCACGTTTGGCTCTCTTTTTTTAAACTGAAGCTTGAACTTGACCCTATTCTGTTTGAGGCATTTGACGGTGTTAAATCCATAGTAAAAAGACATTCATACCTTTTACATGTTTGACCCTACGTTTTAATATCTTTTGCGTGGATGACATTATTTGCTTAAACAAGATTTTAACAAGTGTATTAGCTATAGTTTTAAAATTCTGACAACAATTTAAATTCAAACTTGAAAATTTGAATTTAAATTTGACGAAAATTAAATTTTGTTCGGCATCATTTCAGTTGCAAATATTTTGTACTCAAGCTACGGAAGCACATCAATCTGTGAGCACACATCGAATACAACAACAAGCTGCCGGTATAGCACATCGATCTGAGATCACGCATCTAGCAGGAAGCATAATCCAGAAAAAAAAATGATTCTTTTTGTCTTCTACGAGAGCACCAAGCATTATCCGTGTGTCAACGACGGTCAAGCATGGGGCCAATTGCCACCACGCCACTTATAAGGAGTGGAAGCTCCAAAAAACCCTTAGTAAAAGGCGAAAGCTCCTCAACACCACTACTAACATGTGTTATCATTCCTCAATGCCAAAAACCTCCATGTCAGGCCAAAACAGACCACTATTGTGACCATTTTGCCCCTTCCATGGGTTTTCATGTATAGAAGCTATGAAATTTCCAAGAAAAACAATCCACTTAAAAAACGTGAAAAATTGCAAATCATTTATTTTCTCTCCCGAATATTCTGATATGCTTATCCGGCTGGCTTGAGAATAAGAACAAGTGAAGAATACAGCACCCAACAATCCAAAGCAGTGAACAAATGCGGCTGCTGGCCAAGAAAAAAATTATCTTGCGCAAATCGAAACAATCAGAAAACCATAGACGGAAAGAGGACTGAAGCAATTCGATTTGGCGCTTCGCCAGCTGCTTCAGCCATGCCCGCGCGACGCACGCCTGCACGCGCGACGCCGCAGTGGGACCGCCTGTCCGCGTGACGCGCCGCCCTGCTCGCCTGCAAGCCTGATGCCGCCGCAAGCTTGCCTAGCTGTGTGTTGGGGGATCGAAGGTCTTGATGGGACGGATCGAAGCCCTCCAACGGTTGACGGAAACGTTCTGGTTCTGGCGAAGCCCTCGAAGGTTGTCGATGCCTTCGGTTCCCCTCGCGAAGCCCTCCTCGCTTGTTGTCGTTGCCTTCTGGTTGGAGCGAAGCCCTCTTTTCTGGTTCGCGATGCCGGACGAAGGGGTTCTTGCTCAGGTTCCCTGTAGTTTAGTTGCGCGAAGCCCTCCTTCACCCGCGATGCCGGGCGAAGGGGTCGAGTGATTAGAGAGGTCTGAATACGGTGCGAATGATTCCTCCTTTGGCTCGTGGCCCGAAAAACAGATGTCATTACAGGATCACCTCCCTCCATATTTATAGGGGGTGAGATGATTATATTTACAAGCGTACCATTGGCTGCTTTAGCATGGCTTTCAGCTTGGCAACTTCGGGTTCCTGCGCCGTCTGCTCTTTCTGATCTGCTTCACTCGTCCTTCGCGTGGTTCCGGGTGGCTTCGGTGTGGTTCCCAACGTTGCATTTCCCTTCGCGTGTGTCTTCTGGCTGTGGTTTGTCCCTTGACTTGGATCGCAGCTGTCTTCCCAACATTAGCCCTCAACTGTTGAAAGGAAGTGAGCGAAGGCGTTTCCTTGAAGCAGTTATCTCTTTAGCTGTGATTTTTTCCTTATTTTATTTCTTATTGTTTATATTTTAATATATTTCACTATTCTTACTTAAACCCTTGGTTGTACGGTTTTTCACCTCAATGTCCCCAGCTTTCGGCAGGTCTTTAAATATGTGTCGCTTTCACCTTTTCCAGTTCGTATCTTTTTACCGCCGTGGCTGCTTTGTTGGCATCTCCTTTTTCGAAGGTACTTCTTTTCTTCCTTCGATGGCTAGGCAGAAATCGCCAGCGTTTCCCAGGGGTTTCCATTCTCTTTGAGCTGGTTATTATTTCACAAGGTTTATCTCCGCCTCCCGTTATAAGGGTATTTTTTCGCAGTGCTATTCGGAGTCTAGTCTTGTTGATATAGATTCAATTCGTCTTCCTTTGCATGGCCCGAAGCAAGTTCCGGAGATCCGCCTGAGACCTCGAAGCGATGAGTTTGTTGTTTTTTCGTCATTTCTAGATGCCGGTCTATCCTTTCCTCCTTCGAGCTTTGTCCTTCGTGTTCTTTCTTTATACCATCTCCAACTTCATCATCTTACTCCTGTTGCCGTCGCAACCATGTCAGCCTTCGCTTGGGCTTGCATCAGCGAAGGTTTAAATCCTGAACCTCATGCTTTTTATCGAGTATACCAAGCCCGGCACACTCCTACTTATGATCATGAGAACCATCTCAGTCCTTACTTCGGAGTTGTTGGTTTTGAGGCTAGGGAGGGGTTTCTGACGCCTCTTGGTAGCTTCGATCCTCCACCCTTTGATGAATGGGTGAAAGATTGGTTCTACTATAAATACCTTGCTATCGATTTTTATACTGGGAGAGCTGCTGGCATATGGATTACCAATGACTTGGAGCCTCCGCAGAATGGCTTCATTTCTCAATGTGTTGATGCTTTCCGAAGGGTTAGTCAAAGGATGACCCTTCGTGATATTCTGGAGGAATGCTTCGCTGCTGGTGTTCTTCCCCTCGCTCGTCGCAGTTGGAGGCCCTCTTCTTTTGGTAGAAATAAGTTTGGCTTAAGAATGCCAGTTTTTCCTTCGATATCGGGACCCTGTATGACTCTTCCTTGTGCTTCGTTGCCTTTGATAACTTCCTCTTCTTTTCTCCTCTTCTTTTTTTTTTAATTTTTCTTTTAGCTTATACTTTGTTACTTTTGCAGGTTTTAATCTCTAGTCACCTCAAGATCGAGTTACTTCTTTTCTTGGGAAATTCTCTCAGAAGGAGTGGGTTGAAAGCACTCGAAGGGGCATCAGTGTTCGGATAAATCGGTTTTATCTGAGCTTCGACTTGTGTGTTCACAATCGTCCTTTTCCTGAGGACAATTCGTGTGAAAGAGATATTTTTCCATACTTCAGTATTTCTGCCTCTTCGACCGTTGAGATGGATCCTTCGCTGGCTGTTTTTACTCCCGATGTTGAGTCCATTCCCAGGAATGCTGAAATTCCATCTTCGCCAGGTTCTCTTCTTGTGCCGACTTATTCTCTTATCTTTGAAGAACCGTCTCCTGACGCTCCTTCGAATTCGGCTGTTCCTCCTGTTGTGCTTGATACTGCTTGCGGGAGTTCTTTGTTGATACCTTCGGAGGGTTTGCAAGGGTCTCCAACTGTTGCTTCGGATGTTGTCTGTACAGATGGGATTGCAAAAAGGTCTGAGTTAGTCAATTCTTGTCCGCTGGTCCCTGAGTGTTCAAAAGGTACTTTTGGTCTTCCGAAGAAGTCTTCGTTTTTTGGTTTACTTGGCAAGCGGAAACTTTCAGAAGTTTCGGGTCCAAGTCAGGATATTACTTCTTCTTCGGGTGCTGCTTTGCCTTCGATTAACGTCGTTGTTCCGCCTTCACAATCTTCAAATCCTGGTATTCATTTTCAAAGGATTCCTTTTCCTCCTTCTTTCTTTCTCTTTTTTTTTATTATTATTATTCTCATGATCCTTCGCTTCTCTTCCTTTTTTCTTTAGATGCTTCGAGCTTAAAGTCTCTTGAACTGGATGTTGAAACCATGCTATCGTCTATCAATGACGACATTCAGGCTTCGGGTGCTCTTGAATCTGCTGCCCGTAAGGTCCGGTTTCCGAAGGTTGAGCTTGGCCTGTCAAACCTTTCGGGTGACGTCCTCTTCCGTTCCTTGGTTGCTCATCAAGTCAAGGTTGGTATCTCACTTCCCCCTTCTTCTTCTTTTTTTTTTGTGTACTTCGTGTTTCTTTTAACAGCTTCGCTTCTTCCTTCTTGCAGTCTATTATTCTTACTCGAGCTTTCGCTCGTGAGTTCCAAGATTCTTCTGGTGATTTGCTACTCGCGTCATCTCTCCAGGCCTCTCTTTCTGCGAAGGATGATTCCCTGAAAGCTTCTTCTACTGCTACGTCTTATTTGCTAGCTGAAGTTGAGGTTCTTCGAAGCCATAAATCTAACGTTATCTCTGATCTGTCTGTCCTTGAAGAAAAGATTCGCGAAAAGAAAGCTTCACTGGAGAAGGAGAAGTTATTTAATGAGCATCTTTTGTCTCGTCTGTCGAAGGCGTCTCAGCTAAAGATCTCTTCTGTTGATAACTCCTTCGCTAAATCCCTTGCCCTTTGTGATCTTGTCAAGGAGCTGTTTCAGGCACTTGGTGCGAAATATGATGAGGTACCGGCGGATGCCTCTTTGGAGGTTTTGAACGAGTGGCTTCGTCTGAACTTGGCTGGTCTTGTCGAAATATGCAGGAGCTTTTCTTATGATACTGTGGTACTTATGATTCGAGATCTCCTCCATAGCTTTTCTTGCGAAGGTAGCGATGCTGTTAATTTGGTCAGTCGTTCTGATTTTTCAATGAAGCCTTCGGATCCTTCTCATGATTTCGGAGCTGTCGAAGGCAAGTGTATGTGTCTGATCAATGACTTCTGGTGGAACAGGGTCAAGTGTCTTGTCCCTGACTTTCCCGAATGTTCTTCTTGAACTCCTTGATTGTAGATAGCCCTTTTGGATGTCCTTTGATCTGTATATATTTTGGATATGCTTTTTTTTTATGTAATATTTGCTTTATCGAAACTCTGAAGCTTTATTGCATCAAATACCTTATTCATGTACTTCATGTTCTGCGATGACTTCGAGCTCTGTATTGAGCCTTCGAATTTTCGTAGTCTTGTGTAAGCGCACCTTTTGATTATTTATCCGTCTTTGCTCTTCGGTAATTAACTTTACTGCCACTTTCATAGCTTCGATGACTAGATGTAATGGGTTGCTTCGTAACTTCATTGGCCTTCATCAGCTTTTGACGAAGTAAGCCCGAATACGTCTTGTTTTCCTATTTCTTTCTTCGCTGTGTGCGAAGGTATACTTTTGTTCGTCGTGCTCTCCTTTTTTGGCTTACTTGGCCTTTTTGGAGGATGATTCCTTCGCTATTTTTTGTGGGTTCCTTTTTGAGTTTTTGTGATGACTCTTTTGAGTCCCTTTTTATAATGTTGGCTTCGCTTTTCTGAGCGAAGACCTTTTGGTTGGCTTTCTCATAGACCTTAGATGGTAATTTTGCTTCTGACGAAAAATTACCGTTTCGGCTCTTATGCCTTTAATTTTTGCTTCGCAGTCTTTGCGAAGATAGGGACATTTTTTCTGCCTTTTTGGCGAATTTCTGTTTTTGAATTGAATTCCTTCCTTTCTGTCCTGTGTTACGACGAGGCTTCATCTTCTTAAGGATTTGACTTTCCTGATTCTCTTTTCGAAGGTAGATGCGGTTTTTTCTGCCTTCGAAAGAGCGAATCTGAGCCGTCTATCTGTAAGGCAGGTATTTACCACCTTGTTTTGTAATTCGACGAGGGGGTTTCTCTCTTTTTTTTTTTAGAAGCTTTGCTTCAATGATATTCTTTCGAAGGTGAACGTGTTTTTCTGCCTTTTATCCGCAAATTCAAAGCGTCTACTTTTAGAGCAGGTATTCGTCATTATGTCTTGTAATGCGACAAGGTTCCATTCCTTTTATAGAAAAAAGGAGAGATATTTTTGTAGGCGTCTGGAATGTTCTTCCTTGGTGTATATATACACGAGGTGTCTCTGTCTTTTTTTTTTATTCAATTTCTTCAGTCTTCTTTGCTTCATGGAGGCTTTGTGGGATCGACTTCCTCGAGGCATAGTAAAGGATCTGACACGTCATGGTTACAAGCGTGGAGATACTCTTCCACAAGATCTTGTGTATCACTTCGCCGAGCTTGATCGATTGAGTGTGAGGAATGCTATTGTCGAAGTTCCTCCACAACCGGTTCCTCTTGCTATTGTTCCTCCTGATATTATTATCATTAGTGATGACGAAAGCTCCAAAGGTCGTCAAGTTAGGCCTTCGCCGCCGGTTGGGGTGGCCAGTCGAACTCGTAGTAAGTCGAAGAAGTAGGTGTTTGTGTCTTCGTACTTTTGTAACTTCGTGTTGAATGATAAAGAATGTATTTCGCTTTGTGTGTCTTGTTATACTCCTCTTTTCTAAGATTCTTCTTGTCTCTTCAACTTGCTGTGTATCCCTTGTTTTTCGCTTCGATTTTTCTTTTTGAATGTAACCCTTCGGTCTTATAATCTTGGAGAAGGTTTCGTCATCTTGGTGAAGGCTTTATAATCTTGAGGGGTGCTTCTCTATGAAAGAGTCAAAAAGGGAACGAAGATTAATATGCGGCATATATAAAAGAGAAAATACATCAGACATAATATATGTATGAAAGGCTTCGTCTATGAGATTTTGTTTTTGCAGAAAGCTTCGCTTCGCGTTGTGCGGTCATGGGTTTGTCGTGGGTTCGGCCCACGGACGGCGCCAAATGTTGGGGGATCGAAGGTCTTGATGGGACGGATCGAAGCCCTCCAACGGTTGATGGAAACGTTCTGGTTCTGGCGAAGCCCTCGAAGGTTGTCGATGCCTTCGGTTCGCCTCGCGAAGCCCTCCTCGCTTGTTGTCGTTGCCTTCTGGTTGGAGCGAAGCCCTCTTTTCTGGTCCGCGATGCCGGACGAAGGGGTTCTTGCTCAAGTTCCCTGTAGTTTAGTTGCGCGAAGCCCTCCTTCACCCGCGATGCCGGGCGAAGGGGTCGAGTGATTAGAGAGGTCCGAATACGGTGCGAATGATTCCTCCTTTGGCTCGTGGCCCGAAAAACAGATGTCATTACAGGATCATCTCCCTCCATATTTATAGGGGGTGAGATGATTATATTTACAAGCGTACCATTGGCTGCTTTAGCATGGCTTTCAGCTTGGCAACTTCGGGTTCCTGCGCCGTCTGCTCTTTCTGATCTGCTTCACTCGTCCTTCGCGTGGTTCCGGGTGGCTTCGGTGTGGTTCCCAACGTTGCATTTCCCTTCGCGTGTGTCTTCTGGCTGTGGTTTGTCCCTTGACTTGGATCGCAGCTGTCTTCCCAATACTGTGCGACGCGCCGCCCAGCGAGATGGCCTGCTCACGCGCGCCCGCAGTGGAGGACCGCAACCGCCGCCGCAGTGCCCAGCCCCGCCCTCGCCGCGGGTCAGGAGCGCCGCGCGGGGTCGCGCCCGTGCGCCGAGCCGCGCTGGGTCGCGCCGAGAGGCGGGCCGTGCCGATCTGGAGCGCCGACGCTGCGCCTCCCTTGCCCAGACATGGATCGACGCCGCCGAGATGCGGTTCAAGCTTCGGGAGAGAGAGAGGAGTCACGGGATGGATTTCGATTCCTCCGCGAGAGCGTCTGCGGGAGAGACGGTAAGGGCAGTAATGTCATTGCATCTTTGGTCTGGTATTTTGGAGCCTCCATCCTTTATTGATGGTCTTTTGGAGCTTCCACTCTTTACGAGTGGCGTGGAGGCAATTACCTTTCAAGCATGTTCTCCTCCAGGGAGCTGCCCATTGCCTCAGCCTCGGCCAAGCCAGCGAGCCATCGCAGCCTCCCGTGGGCGAGCTGCGGGGGCCGGAGCTGCACCACCCTCTCCCGTCCCTCCCTCCGCCCCCAAGCCAGCTACCGCGCCTGCACACATCCGCGAGCCGGGTTGGCGCTACGCCCGCGCGACGGGTCTGCGCCCTCGCGTCGACTCCTCTCCCAGCTAGAAGCCACGCCGTCACAGGAGGTTAGGGTTGAGGCATCCATGGGATGGGAATCAGAGAGAGAGAGGGAGAGCAATTGGGAGGGAGAAGAACGAATACCAGAGACACATCATGTGAACGGGAAGAGATGAAGAGAGGGTAGTTTGGTCTTTCTCCTTGCCCCTTCATTATCCTCTTCTTTTTCTCTAATTTTTTTAATCCTTAAAATAGGGTGTTGCGGACGGTGTTAAAAAATAGGGCCAAACGGAGGCTTCAGTTTGAAAAAACAGGGTCAAATACGCAAATTCTAAAAAAGAGGGCCAAACATGCAATTGACGTTTAGAATAGGCCAGATATGCAAATGTCTTTTTATTCTTTCAGTGAGAGGTGACTTCCTCGTTAACAACGAGATACAAGTGACAACTTTGTGAATCTCAAGATTTGTCGGCTCAGTTTTCCGAAGGCGTTTATAAGAGTAGATGTTGTGTGCGTGTGGTCATAGGAATGAGTACTTGTGCGTGTTCGTGAGTGTCTTTGTATTGTGTTTAAAAAAATTGCTAGCTTAAGCTGCATCCTAGTGGTTACAAGAGCCTTATAGTAGCACGTGAGGTACTTGGTTCGACTGGTGCGAGCGAATTTTCTAGGAATTAACGGCGTTGTGTTTTCAGCGGTAGGCGATGTGGCCGTCGACAGCGAAGCGCCAGTGGTTATCTCGTTAATCTCGAGGATTTGCCAGCTTTGAATATGCTCATAGCGTTAGGTTAACATAAATATTGGATTTCTCTATCTTCTTTAAAATAAAGAAACGTCGGAAGAAGAATGCGCTTTGGTTTTCATAAAAAAAAAAAGAATGTGCTTTGGTAATAAAATACATGCATTTTGGCATGAAGATCCGCATAAATCGTGACTTGCGGCCATGGTGTTTCTATTTTAGCATTAATATTTTGCCCTCATTGATTTGCTACAATACAAGTAATATGCTGACTGGCGGCATTTTAATTTTTTCAAAAACCACTTAGACTGACTTCAAATTTTAGACGCAAATCAACCATTGCATACTGTCTACAGTAATTTGCAATTCCTCCTTATCTCCTCATCTCCAACAGAACTTGCATCCTCGCGTGGCATCCCACCGGCTCCGCCTCACCCCGACCCCGTGCCGCGCACGCACAGCCACGCTCCGCCTCACCCCGGCCCCGCGCCGCCGCGCCCCACCGCGCGCTGCCCCGCGCCGCCCCGCGTCGCCCGCCGACCAACGCAAGATGTGGTGACGAATCTCCTGCACGGATGGTGAAGAGAAGAAATTTGAGGCTTTGCAACGCCTCGAAATCAAAAGAAAACGCAGGCCAAATCTGGTACTATTTTTGCCTATTCTTCTTCAACGTGGATTAACATATCCACACGAACATGGTTGTGGACTGCGGACCGGAAGCAGTTTCTGGATGGCACCAGCATGGTGATCCCAGCCTCGGCGGCATGTTCACGGTGCTTCCGACAGGAACGGCCACGGGTGTGCCCGCATGGCTCTTGCGACGATGATGCCTGCACCACACGCGGATGAGGCATCAGCCAGTCCAGAAGGAGGATGCGTTGACGCTTCAACACGGAATTGAGGCGGCGCCCGCCCAACGCGCGACCCGCGGGGCGGATTGCGGAGGCAGTGGCTGCTGCGCGTGATTGAATTGATCGGCCAGTTGAAAGTGCATCTAGGTTCTTAATTATGTGTTTTGTGTGATTGACGTCAAAACGATCAAAAAGACTAATGTTTACAATGAGAAAATGTTCAGTTAGGTCTCACAATGGAGAATCAAAATGATTTCAAAGTTACAATCCCTTCATGTGTTGACAAGAATGGCATTAAGTACTCAATGGACAAAGATTTCTCTCTTTTATATTTTCATTGAGTTTAGGAATGCCGTACTATCAAGAGGGATGGTAATCATGTGTATTCTGATGTCACAAGAACTTTTGCATGAACCAAAACCAACCAATTTCAAGCTTGAGAGATTTACCAAATTTCCACTTACAGATACTTCCCACCGGAATATCCGGCACACTGCCGGAGTATCCGGCCCTGTTGAAACTCAGTTACAGATACTTCCCACCGAAATATCCGACACTCTGCCGGAGTATCCGGCCCTGTTGAGACCCAGTTACAGTTGCTTCCCATATCCGACATTGTGTTGGAGTATCCGGTAGAACCTAACCGCAGCTCAACGGTTACTTTTGTTGGAGCGTCTATATATACTCATCAACCTCCAACGGCCATTCTCTGGCCTCCACTCAAAAGAACACGACCAAAGCCTCTTCCCTTCATCCTCTACTCATTCCTAAGCCTAAGATTTGTGTGATTCACTCAAGGGAGTGTGTGAGAGCAAAAGATTCGTGTTGAGAGCAAGCATTCCACCCTTGAGTTTCTTGTGGCATCATTCTCTCGTGATTTCATTTGTTACTCTTGGAGCTTTGTGCTCCTAGACGGCTAGAGGTTGCCCGGGAGCTCCCAATTCGTGTGGTGAAGCTCCGAGAAGTTTGTATTACCCATTCCCGCAAGGGATTTGATAGTGAAACACTCAAAATCGGTCTTGGTGACCATTTTGAGCGAGGTTTAGGGTTGAGAGCAACCCGGTCCTTTGTGGACTCCTCAACGGAGACGTAGGGCACTTTGTGGGCCTAAACTTCGGCGACAAATCGTGTGTCATCTTGTTTCAATTTCATTTGTTCTTGTTGTTCATACTTCTCTTGTTCATATTGCTTATATATATTGCTATATTGCCTCGATCTACTTATATACTTGTTTCCTTCCGCAATTGTTGTGTATATTTACTTGATAGCATCTATACAAGTCTTTTGATTCAAGTAGAATTGCTAGAAACTTTGTAGCTTTCAAATTTCTCAAGATTATCCCCTGTTCCGGACTGTCCGATACAGTACCGGATACTCCGGTACCGGAGTATCCGACAGTGTACCGGACCATCCGGTAGTTCTGACGATTTAATTAAGTCTTAATTTGCAGAAGTTTTTAGCGTTGCCTATTCACCCCCCCCCCCCCCTCTAGGCACCTTTCAATTGGTATCAGAGCAAGGTTCTCCGTTTGAAGCTTAACCGCTTGGAGAAAAGATGGAGGCAACCCTTGGTGACCCCAGGAGCTTGAGGAAGAAGAAGGACAAGTCCAAGAAAAAGTCGGTGGAACCCAAGCTGATCGACTACGGTGATGAGGAAGAAGAAGTGCATATAGAGGATGCACATACAAGCGAAGAAGAAGAATATGAAGAGGACTTGATCGCACACTCCGAAAGTGAAAGGTCTCATGCTTCAAGAAGAAGCAAGAGAAGCAATCATTCCAAGAGAAGTGAAAACCTTCATGCTATGCCTTTTAGTTATGAAAAATTAAGTTCTCACACTAACTTTACGTCCGTACAATTGGGTAGGGCGCCTCATTTCGATGGGACGCACTATACCAAGTGGAGGCACAACATGATGATGCACCGAATCTCTCTTCATCCAAGTATTTGGAAAGTTGTGTGTGTAGATTTGAAAAAGACACAAAGACTATGATGAGCTCACACAAGAAGAAGAACAAGAATGGCATCGAAATGCACAAGCGGCCGCCGTGATCCTCACCTCCTTGAGCAATGAAGAGTATGAAAGAGTTGGTGGTATGACAAGTGCCAAAGAGATTTGGGACACTCTTCGTATAGCTCATGAAGGAGTTGACTCCGTGAAGCAAGCGAAGATTGAAATCTTGGAAGGAGAGCTTGGTAGATTTGTGATGGAGGATGATGAGACACCTCAACAAATGTACAACCGTCTCAAGGTCAAGATCAACAAGCTTAAGGCACTTGGATGCACCAAGTATGGGAATCATGAGGTGGTGAAGTTGTTAACTAGAGCATTCTCACTAAGGAACATCACTCTTGTGACCATGATCCGGCAAATGAGAAACTACAAGAGGATGTCTCCGGATGAAGTACTTGGGATGATCATAAATCATGAGATCATGGAGGAGGAAGCCAAATATGTCAAGCAAATAGCAACAGCCGTTTCCAACTCCAAGAACAAAGAAGTTGCATTCAAGGCAAGCAAGAAGAAGAGTAAGGAACCGGTCCAAGAAAGCTCAAGTGAAGATGAAGAAGAAGAGAGCTCCGATGATGAAGAGCTAGCTCCCTTTGTGAAGAGGTTCAAGAAGTTCATGAAGAAAGAACGTGGCTCAAAGGGCAAGAGATCAAGCTCAAAGTAAATTTGCTACTATTGCAAGAAGGCCGGACATTTCATTGCGAATTGTCCCGTCAAGGAAGAAGATGAAAGAAAAGAGAAAGGTCATCAAGCGGACAAGAAGCAATACAAGAAGAAGTACACCGGTCATGCTCATGTAGCGGAGGAAGCCTCACATGAAGAAGCCTCCGGCAAGGGAGGCATTGCCACCATTGCTATCAATAAGACAACTTCATCAAGCAAGAAACTATTTCCCACCTACAACGATGAACCTACCCTCACCGATGATGAAGTTGACAACAAACCACGTGGTGTTTGCCTCATGGCCATGGGCCGGAAGGTAACTACTAAAGTTGTCTCTCCCTCTACACTTGAAGATAGTGATGATGATGTTGATGCTAGTGATGAGAGTGATGATGATGATGATGATAGTGATTGTGAAAGCTTGCTTAAAGGTATTGATAAAAATGCAATCGCCAAGTTTAAGAGACTTGTGAAGGAATTGGTCGCTAGAGATGAGCTACTTGAGAAACAAGAAGCATTGCTCATCCTTGAAAAGGAGAGAAACCTTGAACTCAATAAGCTCATGGCATGTGAAAAGGAAAAGAGAGAAAAGTTAGGCCAAGAACTTGCGAAAAGCAAGGAGAATTTCAAAAGTCTTGAGAGCTCAAATGTTGCTCTTCAAGAAAAACATAGTGGACTAGTTAAGGCCCATAAGAATCTTGAAGTGCAATTTGATGCTCTTTGGTCTAGCACCTCAAAACCTACAAAAGATGCCATTTTAGCAACCGATCCCTCCACGAGTAAAAGTTGTGCAAAATGTTATAAAAGTGATATCAATGTTTTTGCTAACCATGAGAAAGAGGTGAAGCTTTTGAAAGGGCAAATCAAGAGGATGAATGTCATTATCAATAGAGGCATGATAGGTGAAGGTGAAGGTGAAAAAGAAAAGAGGTTCAAGATAGCAAGAGATGGCTTTGATAGGCTCCAACCTTTCACCGTTTATGGTGGTGAGCTTTGTGATGAGAAAGACTCAAGCTTCATCATCAAGGATACCCATGTTCCACCTTATGTTTTGGGTAAGCAAGAAATCTACAAGGTGAACACGGGATCAAGGAAAGTGAACAAGGTTGAGCAAGTCAAGACCACAAGTGCTATGAAGAACAAGAGTGGAGCACCAAAAAACAAGAAG
>RWGY01000026.1:1183727-1379535 GCA_007726485.1 Eragrostis curvula
TCTCCTATTGGATTGTGTACTTAGTATTTAGATTAAGATCTTTCTTTACTTGTTTACGGGATCATCGCTCCGCAAGGAGTGCTCTAGTCTTCCAAATTGGTACCAGGCCGGGGCTAGAGTAGTGATCGATAGCATAGACGTGGTGTCTAGGCTGGAAGTCGCCTTTGTCCGCTGTGTGCTCCACGGTTTGTAGAGGTAGGTGGCAGGAAGTGACAGCCCTGTCCATCCAAAGGAACCCTCCACGTTCGGGTACATAGTAGAGCTTCAAGCCGGAGTGGCTTGGCAGACCAGGCCTAAGCCGGCGCTCGAAGTAAGCAATTAGAGACAGGATTTATCTTTTGCTAAGAAACTCATCCATAGGAATCCTCTCTACCCAAATCTACCGCTCTTCTTCGTGTCCTTGGACTAATTAGACTAGAAGATAATCACACACCGTTCCTTTGGGAAAATATAAATAACGATACCCTTGAATATTCACGGGTGAAGTGCTACAACGGTATTCCGTGCGCTTGCGGATTTGTCTGTGACGTAAGAAATACCAACACAATCCAAATCCGCGCCGAAAGAAGGATTCAAATACTACAATTTCACCTGGCCCCGGAGATGGGAATGTTTCCCCTTCCGCCGATCGCCAGCCAATGATTTCCTTGCTCGGCAACCAGCCCTTCTTCACCATGTACTTCAATCTCTTCTCCGAAGAGATCGATCGAGGCCATGGATGGGCTTTTTCTCCTTCGACAGCATCAGGAACGACGACCAACGGACCCGAAGATCCACCTTCATTGCTCCTTGGAACAATGGCTCCTTGAGATGAACTTGCACCAGCAGAAGCGTCGAATGGTTGCGCTATAGCAGCCATCATTGCCTCCATCTCCCTCTGATCTCCTTCTCCGGTCATCTGAGTTGTGAGGAATTCGTCGAATTTTTAGGGATTCGATGAACAGTATGAGGAATGGGGGCGAGAGGAAGAAGAGAAGTTTCGTTTGCGGCGAGACCTAATAATATACGCGGATGGTTCGAATCCGACGGCCCACGATGCCTTGTTCACCTCTGCGGCCCAGATTTACTAACCGTTTAGCTTCTCCTATACGCTAGGGCTGCTAACGGGCGGGAAATTTAGAACCCTAGAGTTTACTCGGCCAGTTCACTCGGCCAAACTACTCGGGAAACATATAAGAACGGTTCAATTATCTTCAAGGACGATCACTCGGATTTTGAGTTTTTCAGTTGACTTAAACATGACTCGGTCATATCAGAAATTGAGTCTCTTTATTTCACTGAAAATAGAATGCAGTACAATGCAAATACGATGCTTCACTAAAAAGTGAAGATGCAGATGAACAATACTGAATAAGAACAGCATGCATTACAGGAGACTCCAGTGAGCATCATTGCTCAAACCTATTATAGAAGATCTACATCTACCCACCACGACGGCTGCGGGTCCTGTGAGCAACACAGGACGGCTTTACAAGAAGATCCTTGCGCCCCGGCAGGTACCTCCTGCGTGGTTCGCCTTCGTCTTCTTCCTCAGAGGAGATGACGATGAACTCCGGCAGAGCTGGAGCTTCCGCTGGAGGATGAACCACCGCGAGCGGCGGTTCGTTGAACACCTCAACGATCTCCAGGGGAACAGGAACAGGAGCTGGGACTACAGGTGGAGCTGGGGCTGGAGCTGCTGGAGGCGCTGGTGGCGGCGGCAAGTCGCCCGGAGCTGACGGCGATGCGGCGGATGAAACCCTACGCCTAAGATCCCTACGGCCAGCCATGATTTGATTTTGAAGGAACGAGGAAATAGCCAACACCAGCGTTTGGTTTTAAAGGACTAGATGGAGAATCTGAAAGGACGAAAATGATCCGACGTTTCTGCTTCAGGATCTGAAAAGCGCCTGTCCAGATTCCTGCATCAGCGACAAACTCGTCACAGTAAACTTGTGACTCGGTGGATAAGGATGAATGACTCGGATAAAATTTAAATATGCATCATTAGAGTATACACCTAATCTCTCGGACTATTTGTATAACACTCAGCTACCTTTTTGTTTAACAATACATATTCCAATTCGTGTGTTTCTAGTTTTTCTTGAGTCTGTACATAATCATTCTGATTATCCACAGACTCGGGGGCTAGTCCACGTGGACTCACTTGCGTGAGCTCCACAAAAAATCAAAGCAACTGTATCATCAGTTATTACTCGGATTTATGTCTCTTTTGAGTCTGCACATAATCATTCTGATTATCCACAGACTCAGGGGCTAGTTCACGTGGACTCACTTGCGTGAGTTCCACTATTTACTCGGCAAACTTGCCAGGCATACGGGTTGTCTTATATCCTTGACAATTTAAGTCGGAT
This sequence comes from Eragrostis curvula, assembly GCA_007726485.1. Classification (NCBI taxonomy): domain Eukaryota; kingdom Viridiplantae; phylum Streptophyta; class Magnoliopsida; order Poales; family Poaceae; genus Eragrostis; species Eragrostis curvula. The sequence continues at coordinate 1,186,082 of RWGY01000026.1, forward strand.
AGTACCTAGAATTTATCCTCTTCTGTGTCTCAATTGTTTTCGTTGAGAAACAGCTTGGGGGCTACGGGTTGTAATCATCCCTGGCTGATTAGCTGGATGGACCTAGACACCATCTCGGAATGAGAAGTTCTTGGCTGAGACTCATTGTGACTTCCTGTTCTAATTGCCTTGTGCGCAGGAAAACATGAGTTCCTTATATAACGGATGCTACTTTTCAACACATCAGTATGATGCACTGATCGTACATTCATTCACTCGGATCAAGATCTTATTTCTTGGTTCAGCTTACTTTGAGTTACTATACAATTCTACGAATTACACAGTAACTCGGGGGCTACATCAATATGATGCACTGATCGTGCATTCATAATTTTCAAGTTTGTAGACATGCCTTTTTCAAGGCCTAGGCCGACTCAGTCAGTTGGATACTATTTTCATAGTATGCTTTCAGCCCTAGCCGACAGATTCGGATGTTGAATTTATTTTCACTCGGATCAAGATCTTATTTCTTGGTTTAGCTTACTTTTAGTTACTATACAATTCTACGAATTACACAGTAACTCGGGGGCTACATCAGTATGATGCACTGATCGTGCATTCATAATTTTCAAGTTTGTAGACATGCCTTTTTCAAGGCCTAGGCCGACTCAGTCAGTTGGATACTATTTACATAGTATGCTTTCAGCCCTAGCCGACAGATTCGGATGTTGAATTTATTTTCACTCGGATCAAGATCTTATTTCTTGGTTTAGCTTACTTTGAGTTACTATACAATTCTACGAATTACACAGTAACTCGGGGGCTACATCAGTATGATGCACTGATCGTGCATTCATAATTTTCAACTTTGTAGGCATGCTTTTCAGCCTAGGCCGACTCAGTCAGTTGGGTACTATTTACATAGTATGCTTTCAGCCCTAGCCGACAAACTCGGATGCTGACTTTATTCAAATCTCCTCCATGGACTTAATCAGCTCTGAAAGCTGAGTGCTGTTTAATACACGGCATTTACATACAAACTTGCTTCAACAAGTATTTATTCAATTTTTCTGATATCATTCAGAGTTGGGTACCAACTGACAGCATGCCTAATTCAAGGCCCTGTTGGTCTTGGTCCACCCGAGGTCAAGTACCTCAAACTTGATTCAGGTCAAGTCCTTTTTAATTTCTCAATATCACTTGAGATCAATTCCTACATGGAGAGAAGATTAGTCGGAAGCAATTCACTGGATCAATCAAAAAGCACTTGGGGGCTACTGTCGTTACCATGACCCCCGGGTACCCTCAAGTCCAAAGGGCCGAGTAACCTGACAAGGGTAGTCGGACCAACCCAGAAGAAACCGAGTAGCCCACGACACAAGATGGAAGGTTCTACTACTCGGATGGACATAGGAAAGGCTTCTTGCCTTGCACTCCAAGTATTTCCATGATGTAACCGACTAAGACTCTTTCCATGTAACCCTGTACCCCCGACTATATAAGGCGGGCAGGGGTCTCTTCTCAAATATACACAATCAATACCACGACATACAGGACGTAGGGTTTTTATCCTCCGGGAGGCCCGAACCTGTCTAAACTCCTTGTCTCGTGTTCACCATCGTATTCTTGGTCCCTTCGCCCCCATAACAAATCTATCGAGGTCCTATAACCTCGACAACGTCATTGTTCTTAAAAAAATCGGCACTCTTGCTCCAGCATTTATGTGTTTTAGTTTTGGAAAACTTATGACCTGAACGCAGTGACCGCTCGGGCCGAAAGATAACTTATGTAAGTGCTGACGTAGTGACCGCTTATGGAACACACAACCAACACCTACCACCATAACACAATAAAGAACTAGATGCTGAGGTTTAGGCCGAACCACCAACCAACTAGGAAATTTAGGACATGCATGAGGTTTAGGCCATCTCACCGGTAGCTCCGACTTTGTGGGTTTAGACGCTGTAAGAAACTATATAGCTCCAATTATTCATTGTGTGTTACCTATCAAGTAAACTTGAAGGGATTTATATGCACATATTTTTATCCTAGTGAATCGAACCAGTGTCTAGAACAATTATAGAAGGTGTACTGAACATTATTTTTCGAAAGGCAACTTAGCAGCGTCTATAGCACACAGATCACGTCGAAGTGTATGTCACGCATAGGGAGTTAAATAACTAGACGAAGCACTCCATGGCACACATATCATGTTGGAGTATGTGGCACGCGTAGGGAGTTAAATAACTAGACGAAGCACTCCATCGCTAAAAGGATGCAGTCCATAATAAAAGCTAAGACGAAACAGTCCATCGCTAAAAGGTTGTTGTCCATGATAAAAGCCAAGACCAAACACTCCACCGCTAAAAGGTTGTAGCTCCTGATAAAAGTTTAAGGGTACGCCATTGTTCTAAAAATCAGTAATCTTGTCTTAGCATTCCTGTATTTTAATATTGGAAAATTTCTTTTCCAAATGCTTGAAGACTGGCATCATAGACAAGTTACATAATTGCTAACGTAGAGACCGCTTATCCAACACACAACTAACACCTAATAGAATACAATAAAAGACTACAATAAGTTTCGAACCATTAACAAACTAGGAAATTTAGGACATAAGGTATAGGTCATCTGATAGGTAGCCACCTAATTTGTGGGTTTAGAGGCTGCAAGGAACTATATATAGCTGTAAATGTACATTGTGTGTTGACAGAATTTGAAAAGTTTTAAATGCACATATTTTAAGCTAATGAATATGACTGTCACTTTTAAATGCACATTGTCTCTTTCCTTTGATAGTATACACCCTCTCCCCAACTACTACATGCAATGTATCGGATTCTGGCCCTACATTAAGGGCTCGCCTGGCGGAGCTCCAATGAGCTGATTATCTAGAAGAATTATAGAAGTTGTACTGAACATTATTTTTTGAAAGGCAACTGCGCAGCGTCTATATAGCACACAGATCATGTCGAAGTGTATGTCACGCATAGGGAGTTAAATAACTAGACGAAGCACTCCATGGCACACAGATCATGTCGGAGTGTGCTGCACGCGTAGGGAGTTAAATAACTAGACGAAGCACTCCATGGCACACAGATCATGTCGAAGTGTGTGTCAGGTGTAGGGAGTTAAATAACTAGATGAAGCACTCCATCGCTAAAAGATTGCGGTCCATAATAAAAGCTAAGACAAAATAATCCATCGCTAAAAGGTTTTTATCCATGATAAAAGCTAAGACGAAGCTCCTGATAAAAGTTTAAGGGCACGTCATTATTCTAAAAAATCGATAATGTTGTCTCAACATTCCTGTATTTTAGTATTGGAAAATTTATTTTCCAAATGCTTGAAGACTCGCACCATAGACAACTTACATAATTGCTAACGTAGAGACCGCTTATCCACCACACAACTAATACCTACTAGAATACAATAAACGACTACAATAAGTGTCGAACCATTAACAAACTATGAAATTTAGGACACAGGGTTTAGGTCATCTCACAGGTAGCTCCCTAATTTGTGGGTTTATAGGCGACAAGCAACCATATAGCTGTAAATGTACATTGTGTGTTGACCGAATTTGGAAGGTTGTGAATGCATACATTTTAAGCTAATGAATCGAACCAGTGACTATCAGCTTTAAATGCACATTGTCTCTTTCCCTTGATAGTATACACCCTCTCCCGAACTACTACAAGCAATGTATCGGATTCAGGCTCCACGTTAAGGGCCCGCTTGGTAGATCTCCAATGAGCTTATTATCAGAAAGAATTATAGAAGCTGTACTAAACGTTATTTTTCTAAGCTAATTCTAGGAAGTGATTCTCTGAATTGAACTAAGAAGTTAGGAGCTGAAAATTAGTGTCTCATGATTCTGTGAAATGATTATATTTCCTGATTCTAATATATCATAATTGCTAATCATGGATAATCACTTTCCTTCAGCGAATCAACATCTCACAAGAATCACTTCTAGAGAAATCTCTACCAAACAACCCTAACGTAACTTTGTTATGAGCCTCAACAATTGTTTTCTTAGTTATGGAAGTTTTCTGAACCCACACCTTCTTTTCTTGAACCAAAAGAACATGTGCATGAGCATAATCTGCATCTGTATAATCAAAGCAACTTAAGAAGCATATATGTATGATGTTAAGGCGTCATAGATTATTTGTTCATTCCCAATATTGTTCCTCCGTGTCCAGATTGACCGTGCAGCTATCATCACAACCTCCATGAAACAAGAATGGGTGAAGTGTCTTATTCACATCTGAGCAAAACGACAGCTGAAGAATAGGTGTTTGAGTGTGTCTTATGTGTTACCCGCACAAAGCAGGCCATCAATTTATTTTTTTTATATATAATGAGAAGCTTACATTAATCTCGGCCTTGGCCTTCTAAAAATATACCTCCCCACTGGCTTTGACTTTCTATAAATTTACAGATCACTGATGTGAGCTAACCCAATCGAAAATGTATTGCACACTGATATACAAACACGACAAAAAACAAAATAAAAGAAACAACAACCCTACAACTTTTATCCTCACAAGTGACTCTTAAATAAGGTCTTCTTTCCAAGCACCATCCACCATGAGATAATCAACTCTTAAGTAACTGCCAATCCAATCCAAAGATGAATAACATCTGATGATTACGACGAGGAACACAGAGACCACAATCATTGGAGTGGTGAATCTGTGCTGCAAGAAGTGGTAAGTAGACACAAAAGATGGCAATCTAGCAACCATCGACCATGGACATGAAGATATGTGTGGACGATCCTCCAAATGCTGCTCCATGGAGGTCATGTTGACATAGATTATGTTGTCGCCGTCTGCCCCAAATATGGGTCTTGGTTTTCACCTGAAGGACATCAATTCAGAGAGGTTGAGCACCACAACAATGCCTTCAAGAAAGATTATGGTCCCATAAGGCAACATCATTGTCGGCACTGGCAGAATGCCAATGGGTGAAGTATTTTCACCTCGCTACCTTATCTCTAGATCAATTCCACATGGCTTTGTAGACCATGACTGGGCATCTAACGCCATCCTACAACCACTAGGAGGAGCTGATTGTGAAATTGGGTCGAACGGTGGTTGACCTCCCACTGGATTCGTGTTAATTTATATGGTAGAAAACGCCTCTACCGTGGCTTACAAGGCAAGTTAGAATTATAACTGAATTACAACAGATTTGATCTCAACCGAGACTTATCTCTAAGAGATAGAACAATCCTAACGACCTGCTATACTTGACCTACAAGCTAGCCACTATAATCAGACATTTCAACACCCTCCCTCAATCTAAACTTACCCAAGTTAAGATTGCGCTTAAAAATATTAAACAGCCGCGTTGAGAGAGGTTTAGTAAAACCATCAGCCACTTGATCCTTTGACGAGATAAACCTGACATCAAGTAGCTTCTGAGCAACCCGTTCATGAACAAAATGAAAATCCACTTCAATATGTTTCGTTCGTCGATGGAATACCGGATTTGCTGAAAGATACGTAGCACCTATGTTGTCACACCATAGTCGTGCTGCACGAGGAACAGAAACACCAAGCTCTGCAAGAAGCGTCTGAACCCACATAACTTCAGCCGTCGCATTTGCAAGGGATTTGTACTCCGCTTCAGTGCTAGAATGTGACACCGTTGCCTGTTTCCTCGCACTCCAGGATACTAAGTTTGCTCCCAAGAACACAGCGAACCCTCCTGTTGAACGACGATCATCTAAATCACCAGCCCAATCGGCATCCGAGAAAGCAGAGACTGTAACAGAGTTAGACTTCTGAATATTCAGTCCAAGCCCCAATGATCCACGCACATAACTAAGAATGCGTTTCACTGCAGCCCAATGTAAAGATGTAGGTGAATGTAAATACTGACAGATCTTGTTAACTGCAAAAGACAGATCAGGTCTTGTGAGAGTTAAGTACTGCAATGCTCCCACAATACTTCTGTAATTAGTAGAGTCATCTGGCCCAAGCAATGTTCCATCAGTACATGTCAGCTTATCTGTAGTAGACATTGGAGTGTCCACAACTTTGCAGTTATACATATTTGCTCTCTTGAGAATATCTGTAGCATACTTTTCTTGAGACAGCAGAAGCCCTTTTCCTGATTTCTTCACTTCTATGCCAAGAAAATAATGTAGGTTTCCTAAATCCTTTAATGCAAACTCCTTCTCAAGATTTCTCAACAGAGCCTGAGTAGCATCTTGAGATGAACTGGCCACAATGATATCGTCCACATAAACAAGAACAAACATTGTGATATTGTTCTTATTCAGATAAAACAGGGAAGTGTCTGCCTTTGAAGCACAGAAACCAAGACTCAATAATCTTGAACTCAATCTTGAATACCAGGCCCTTGGAGCTTGTTTTAATCCATACAATGCTTTGTCAAGCTTGCAAACAAAATGAGTGTTGGCGTCTCTTACGGTCACGCGGGAAACACGCGACCGCGGGGAGACGCCGGGGGTTATGGAATTGTTCACTTGCACTATTTAACCAAATAATCCACAACTAGTAACAAGTACTAGATATGAATTATAAGGTTTGTCATGTTAAATAGAATATCCGCAAGCGGACGGATAACCCGTTGTAGCATTTCACCCGAGAGTATTCCAGGGTATCATATTTATATTTTCCCAAAGGAAGACATAGTTGACAAGAGTACTTATGTTCATGGTGTTACAAACGATAAGTGATATAACCACATTCCAATGCAGGGGTAAGGTTTAATAATAATAAGGATAGTGCGACACACACGAAGTCATTCCACTCTCTCTAATAAAAGGCGAGAGACAATCCTAAGCAATGCTAAGTTAGACTAGCAAGCTACTACTCCAAAGGTACAACATTCATATAGCGTGCACAACCTCTACCTATCATCTAGCGTCATGCAAGCACAAGCAAGCGTCTAATGCCTAGGCAACATCGGGAGATCCGGCATACGCAAGGTCTGCCTCGCGACTCCGGCCTATTTACGTACTCCTATGCCGTGCCCGAACGTGGAGGGTTCCTTTGGATGGACAGGGCTGTCACTTCCTGCCACCTACCTCTACAAACCGTGGGACACGCACATACCCAAGGGTGGATAGACTACCCCGGCACCATGCCGGCGTTACTAACCACGACTCTAGATCCCTCGAGGCACCCCCAACCCTTCGGATCGACGGGGTGATAAATCTAGAGCACCTTTGCAGGACAATGAGCCCGATGCCTAAACATGAGAACAACTAGCCTAACTAGCATAAACTAGATAAAAGGGATCAAAGCTAGCACTAAGTCATGCATAAGCGTTTGTCGCTCAAGAACGAGCAACGAACGATGAACGATTAAGCAAGTTCAAGAATAATCGATGATCGAGTATGAACGAACGAAGAACGAATGATGAACGAGCATGAACGAACAACGAACGATCATACAAGATCATGATAGAACTAGCAAGCTCATAACAACTATATGAATACTTGTATTCCATAGATTGAATTGATTTTTTAATTCAATGTGGTGTCCTACGGACAAAACCGTATTTTGATGATGCCCACTAGACAAAATGCACAAATGCGATGTTCTAGAGACAAAACCACATTTTAGTAGTGTTTCGACAATTTTCCCTAACTAATTCGTAGGGTGGGTCTTTATATAAGCTTGAAAAAAAAAATTACACCATCTCCATTAGGCAGACCTGTCTCAATCAAGTGGTTTTGATTTTTTTTCTTTGTCTTGACAAACTGATTTCAACCGTGTGCTGAACTGTGGTAATCTATTTAACCGCTGCTTGTGTCCTAAACTTCCTAGGCAGTTCTGTTTGTGGGTGTTTCTCATTCCTCCCTTGAATTAAAATGTAGTGGTTTTTTTATGAGGAATTCTACGGTGCTTGGAGTTAGTTGTAACCATTCATTTGGGCCGATCTAAAATAGGGAGAAACGTAGTAAAAGAAACTTCAAGTTGTGGACCGGTACCAAAAATTGATGGGCCAGGTATTAGTTATTTTCGTTGATCTTAGTTAAACGAAAGGATACGTTAGTACTTTCAGTTCATCAATTAGGCACGACGACCCAGCGTAGATAACATCTTCCTCGACGGCGATAACACAAATCGAAGGCGATGGTCAAAGCGTACGCAAGGATGGCAGCTCCGATCCTCCGCGCTGCCTCCCTACGTGCGTGCCTCCGCTGCTGCCTCCTTGGTTCTCGCATGAACTTGCATGAACCCATCTATGGATCATGCCAAGATTAGATTGAGACCATGGCAGGAGTGCCAGGGGCTGGAAGGCTTGTGAGATCCTTGCCGATTCATCTTTGCCGGCACCGTGCAAGCGTGGCCGTCCCCCACCAGTCGAATATCTCGCTCGCTGCTGCTGTTCACGATGGAAATTGGTGGTGAAGTGGATGCCGACGGAGAAGAAGGGAGCAGCCGGTGGAGGCAACCATTAGAGATGTAGGTGATGATTAGTCAGAAACAAATTACAAAGCTACCCCTATTGAAGTAAATCATTTTCCTAATATGTTTTGTTAGCATCAACGGCTCCTAATAATCGGCAAGGGGGAACCTGTAGTTTGTTCCAAGCACCATAGAAAAGCTCTTTTTATATTACTTTGGAATCGGTCAGCATATCGATGCATGAGTTCTTTCATGTTGTCATGTGATTATGATTCAAATGTGCATTGGTTTTGAATTGAATGGCTAATTGCATGGCCGAATGGTTAGTTTGCAGTGTGCTATTTTTAAGTGGGTGCTTTCCCATGTTGTGAGTGGTGCCTGCTATAGACTGATAATTAGCTAAAATAATTGTTTTCACTTCATAGTATTTTATTTTGAGAACAGTATATTGTGCTACATTGTGCGTTATGCTATATGCTTCGTTAGTATCAAGTACGCACTCTGGATGTTTTTTCATTAACATAATCTCTTTTTTTTTAGAACGTGCACTGCACGTATTTCATTAAGAAGATAGAGTTTACAACGCACCCCACACCACCCCATGTGGTGTGAGTAGTTAGCTTCTAGAACCAGGTTGCATGGAGTGACAAAATATTATGATGAAATAGAACGATAAATGCTGCTAACATGTTTTAGACTGATAAATGCTGCTAACATGTTGAGCCAACTTCATATGACAATCTACATATTTGATTGGTAAAAGTTGAAATATGATGATATATATATGGAACAGAAATAGGTTACCTGATCTATGATGCATAATTTCTGCAGCCTTTTATGCCATGTGGCTTAACAAATATCTGAACTGAGATCATGCATTTGCAAACTTCTTCGCATGGTTGAAATGCAGAAGTCTGCAACGAACTGCCTACTTTTGATATCTGATGCTACTTGTTCTTGATTGAATCTTCATTTTATTTTAGTTTTGCATCTATCACTATTTCATATGATATTGTTTTGCCTTGTAAGGTGCTGCTCTCTGACTTGGAGAGGCTAATCCATGATGTGAAATCTGCAATATGGACTTTCGTGGGTGTACATGATCTAATGACAGATGTGACTGTCAGCTAGTCATGTTCAACTGATATACCTGCCATGGTTTTCAAGGTGGTAAAGCTAGGTGGCGCACCAGGCACCAATTGAATGATTCAACTTGCATGGCGGCACTTCAATAGTACTGGTCTTTTAGCCTCAACTTTGTATTGTTCTTTCTATCTACTACCTGCGCATAAATTGCATCTGGTCTTTTAGCTTCAATTATGTGTTCTGTTCTTTCTATGTACTCAAATTAGAGTTTATGAAGTGTTTAAAACTTAGCACAACATCTACACATTGTTGTCGACTCAGTGCTCTGAACTATATAGGACATAATGTTTGAGTTCCGAATTCGTAATCGTAATCAGTTATAGGACAATGTTTACATTGTTGAATCAGTGACTGTGGCTTGGTTAGTTTTTTCTTGGTTAGTAAATTTCAAAGATGAATTAGCTGCGTTGAAAGATTTGGAATGAGTTTGAATGTCAGCTGTTAGTGTGTTACTGGGCTTTGCTGCTTTCTTATTTCTTCCGCCGGCCACCAACCTGACCTCTTTGAGCGGCCGTAAAAAAAAAAAAAAAACTGACCTCTTTGAGCCGTCCGTGCACTAGCGCAACTATAGAAGGCGCCAACTCAAGGGCACCGTCATCAGGTACGTACATGGATACCTGAAGCCATCCTTGTTAGCTTTGCTACGTACTGATCGATTGCAAAAGTCCATGTAACTACGATTTGCTTGGTTTAGTGCCTCACTGCCTCTTACCACTGGCCAGGTGAATCCTGAACGTTGCACCTGCTGCAGCGACAAGGGATCGAGTGGCCCTGTTCCTTGTCTGTTTGCGTGGCTGCTGCAGTTGGTGCTGCGTCGAGCTATGTTCTGAAGTTTGTTTGTGTGGTTTCATGCGTGGGTTGCTTCTGGGTTGATTCAAGTTGGCTGAGACTTTGCCTTGTGTCGTTTGAGTTTGTTTCGGCAAAGTGGGGGCCTCGGATTGGCTCTGTTGACACCTGGGTTGGACTGTGTCGTTGGATGTGTGCTTCTGAATAAGAACCTGCCGGCCTCCTTGGAGCTTGTGCATGTGCTTCGGCTCAGGTCTGGGCGATGATGTGTGTGCGTGCTATGAGTGTGTGGCTTGCGGTTGAATCTGACATTCAAAGAGTAGAGATCATGGAATACATCCAAGACAGTGCATATATATACAGGGTCGTGTTTCCTCTGTCGATTGGATCATGGAGTATTCAATAAAGTTGTTATTCAGTATAGTCTTGTTCAAGCTGACATTTTAATTTGTCTGATATTTATATTTTCAATCAGTTTTTTTTTGTTGTTCTGAAGATCCAATCAAATCGTTATTATTGAGATATTGTTGTTTGTCAATGATGCGAGGCTGGAACTATTTCACATTTTCAATGATGAAGGAACATCGATCTCACGTGTTGTGACAGTTTCATGTAATCAGAAGGGATGCCTAGTGTGAACACTACCTGCTGTTTATTTTTCAATCTTCGGGAACTAAAGTCAAAGACCTGTTTTCTTCTTTGTCAGGTCGGCAACCATCTAACTCTCTCTCCTTGTGATTCCGTCTTTCTCAAAAGGAGAAGCGGGTATTTTGCAATGCTTTAAATAGCGGGCAAAGGGATTTAGCGGCATGTCTCTAAAACAGCAAATAGCGGCGCTAAATCAGGCTATAGCGGGAGATAGCGGTTAATTTGTATATCAACACAAATAGCGGTATACTGCCCTAAAAAGTTACAGCGGGCTTTAGCAGCAGTTATAGCAAGAGATTTAAAACCTTGGTATCTTGTGAACAAAGCTATCGAGAGTTGTCAAGCAGCCCACTACATGCGATTAGTCCCCGGCCCCTCACTCCAAACAATCGGGTTGTCGGATCTGACAGGGCCGGACCCAGACGATAGACATAAGTAGTCCACACCCAGGAACGGATTCCGGACACACATCACTCTCGCTCCCGCACTTTACCTCTGTTTAAGCCGTCGAGCACCGATGCACCACACGAAGTCAGAAGGTACGGTATGTTTTTTTTGAGATAAAAAAGGTACGGTATGTTGATCGATCGAGTCTGGTCGGAGATGTCGGCATGGTTGCGCTGCGGAGCTGCCGCTTTGTGCCGTCGCCGTCCATTTCCGCTAGCGTGAGGCCGCCTAGCATGTTGGCGATCGCTTCAACAGCCGGCCACTTTTGCTGCAGCACGGGAGGACGGCGGCCCTTAACGCATGCGTGGTGGTCCGGGCACGGGTAGCGCAGAACCACGGCAGCGACGCCCAGGTGGCCCAGCCAGAGAGCCTGTCAGAGTACGCCTTCAACTGCGACGTCAAGGCCATGAGTCATGAGTTTAACCGTCATATGAACGACCTTGAAGATGGCATCAGGAAGTCTTCGGTTGGTGACATATGCAAGGTTGAAGCATATATATGTTGGAAGCCCACCGCATGAGCGACGGGAAAAAAATTCATGTTCAAGCATTATACTCAGAAAGAATCCCAGGAAAGCAGGTATCAGCATTGTCACTAGGAGATAGATAACAAAGGCACCATTCTGCTTACAGGCCACCTAGTCATCTTTGACGCAAGCAATGGAAAAGTGGAGGCGGTGGCACAGAAAGAGAAGCTGGCGCTGGCACTCAAATGGAAAAAGCCTGTAATTTTTAACAAACAACTGTGCATGATCGACATGTTCCTATGATTAATTCAAAAACTGCTTTCTATGTTGGAAATTTGCACGGAACCAAATCAGTGAGGCCGTACGTGAAAAGGAATCAGATTTATAGCTACCTCCTGTTTTTGACAATTCAAAGCTTTCCATATAGTCTTATTTGCTTAATATGTCACTTTTCCAAACAGCGCAGACTGGCTCATGCAATTTTTATAAGACACTTTTCGAATCAGCAGAGTGTCCATTCTGTTAAAAAATGTCAAAATAAACACAGGACAAACAATGCCGACCCATGAAGAAGCACCTGTAAATGTCAGGCCAAAGGAAATACCATTAGTACTTTTCTGTTTCTTCAATTGGATCGTCTGTAAATAAACAATAGGTAGGACTCATAAACATACATATTTTTTTTTGACGTAATTACAGTAGGAGAGGCTCCCACTGCATTTTATTGAAATCAAGAACTGTACAAACCGAAGCAAGAAAGCCTAGACTAGTAAGAACAAAGAAGCCTTACAGCAAAGAAAACAGCAAAAAAGGCGGCAAAGACATACGTATCGGTGGGAGCCGATACGTATCGGTGTAGAGAATAAATTGCGGGAGAATCAAAGACATTATAAAAAGGAAACAGGATTAGGAGCATTCGAATCCATACAAGTACCTTATTCATTACAAGACTCACACACGAAATAGTAAAGACACAACAGACATAATATTCCACGACAGTTGACTGGTACATACTGATGGAAGGCTACTAGCTTATGAGAATATAGGGTAATATGCTGAGCTTCACTCTGCTGCAAACACGGGCGCATCATCAAGCACACAGAGTATGCCACGGTCTCAGAGGAAAATGCACCTTGTGTGTCCATGTTGATCAGTCCTCTGATGTACCTTCGTCTGCTGCAACGCTTTCCACACGAATCATTTCGGACCAAGGCACATAGGACATGTACCGATTAAAACCATCCTGAATCTTGGTCAGCATTCCTGTGCTCATACTGTATGAGAGAAGTTTATTCTCTATGCAGTCATGTAGAAAAATAACTTCTCTTTCCGGATCAACTATCTGAATTTCGTAATCACAGCATAAAAATCCCTCAATGTCGTACTGAACAAAGGTGTGCCTTCCAAATGCAGCACTTATGTTGAGACTGTGCTTCAGGTCCCAACCGCGCTGCTCCAAGCCCCAAACCTGAATCTTGCATCCATCTATTTCTGGCTTCGCATACTGAAGGATTCCTGACGATTGGCCAAGGCAGCCATAGAGAAAATCATCATAGGGGCAGCTAGGTCTGTAACCAGGAAGCTCAATGAACCTATGATTTGTCTGCTCTGTTTGGTGAAAGTCTTTCATCTCCAGGAGTCGATCATCTGCTGTATGCACATACAACACTCCATGAAGAAAGAAGTGTGGCCTAGAGGTGACGTTAATATCATTCTTAGGTGTCCATTGGTCATCCACAAACCATGACCAATTTTCAGACGAAAAGATTCGAACTGCACTGACACCATTTGCTCCAGGGCCTGGGGAACAAATCTGCTGGAAGTTGAAGACATAGAAGTTTGGGGACCATGATGGATTGAAGGCCAATTTTGGTAGATACTGAAATTCCTTCGGTTCTGGATGAGTTTCAGGCAATGCCGTCCACTGTCTTGTGACTGGATTGCACACAACATAGTGGTAAATGTCTGGAGTGGAACTGCTCCCATACTTACATAGGACCAGACCGTTGCAGCAATCCAGTAGTTCTAACTGGTCAGATTGCGGCAAGAAACTAAGAGGTGCATCAACTGATCCATCGTTTGGGCTTGCACCAGTAAGCTTGATGGCATTGCTGTCTAGCTCTTGGTACAGAAGACCACCAGGGAAAGGATTGAGCAACGTTTTGCTGTATGCATCAGCTAGCTTACGAGCAGCCACCACTTTCTCAGAGTTGGCTTCCATCTGTTTTTCAAGCCGACAAACAACTCAAGATGACTTATCTGAAAGAAGAAAAATAAACAGAATTGAGGTATTAGTGAACCTAAAGAAATTTTCTTTTGACGCCTCTCTGTTTGCCTTCAATATAAATGTATTTGAGTTCGAATATAAGATGTATTCAAAATATTCTAAAAAAGGGTTCAACAAGACATCGCAACAAAAAAAAAAGAAGAGAAAATGATGCGCCTTTATTCACAAGATTGTAGCAACCGCAACATATATCACTCGATTTTACTTCAATTTACAGGAAACCTAAGCATGCAGCAGTGGAACCAAGGTAACAGAATACAAAAACAAAATACAGAGAATTAGTGACAACACGATTCTATAGAACCTTTCATATAATAGGAAAAATTGAAGGGCGGTCTCATCCCTTCAATACTATCTGCTATGAATTTATTCCGTGTCCTTTTTGTGGAAAACTGATTAGGAATTTAATTTATCTCGTGCAGAGATGTATGCTACAAGAACCAGTCAGGAATTTGGAGAATCAATTTGAGGAATCCAATTGGGTTGAGCAGTACTGCTTCATATGGTAAGCGAGCATGAGCTAACAAAAATGCAGATTGGATTAGGTCTGGTTGGGATGAACAGCTACAGGAACACATGTATCTTCTCACTACTGGTTGGGATGAATAGGAAGAGGGTCTGGTTCAGATGAACAGGTACAAGAACTACTGCTCCACCTGAAGATACTTGATTGCTTGTCGGATGTGTCCTATCTTCTTCTTCGATGAAGAATAGTAGATAAAAAAGCTCTAATATTTTGAAGAACAAGGATAAAAACATTACCAAGAGAGATTTGGCGAAGGTGGAGGCTGGGCACCTTCTATGGCACACTGATCATGCCGAAGTGTGGCAGGTGACGGGCGTAGGGAACTAAATAATAAGATGAAGCTAAGGATTGCAGCCCATCATAAAAGCTAAAGGTTGCAGTCCACCGCTAAAGGGCACGTCATTGTTATTAAAAAATCGGCACTCTTGCTCCAGCATTTATGTGTTTTAGTTTTGGAAAACTTATGACCTGAACACTCGCGCCGAAAGGTAACTTACGTAAGTGCTGACGTAGTGACCGCTTATGGAACACACAACAAACATCTACTACCAGAACACAATAAAGAACTAGATGCTGAGGTTTACGCCGAACCACCAACCAACTAGGAAACTTAGGACATGGTAGCCCCGAATTTGTGGGTTTAGACGCTGTAAGAAACTATATATAGCTCTAATTATTCATTGTGTTACCTATCAAGTAAACTTGAAGGATTTATATGCACATATTTTTATGCTAGTGAATCGAACCAGTGATTGGCACATGATTTCAATGTACATTTGTCTCTTTTCCTTGCCAGTATCCACCCCATCCCCAACTAATACTTGTAATGTATCTGATTCTAGCTCAATCCATATCAAAGTACCTTGGTTAGGAAGCATCAACAATAGATTTTTACCTATGGAAGTTTCCCAAACTCATATCTTCTTTTTTTGAACCAAAGGAACGGGTATAAGATATATCGTCTATAAGTAGGTGGAAAAATTATGGGGCAAACCTTTTAGGTCATTTCAAAAGATGCGTGAGCTTAATTAGAATTAGAGAATATTAAGTTGATCTAGGGTCCAGTTATTGTAAATATCCACTTAGTACGACTTGGCTGAACATTGTAAAAGGAGTTAGATAGCCTATTTCAATATGAGTAAGGATAGTCTAAAAACTAACATTTGAAAGTAGTCTCCGGGGCTTTATATAAATATTGTGGAATGGAGCGAATCTAGCTATGTATCTTACATAAATATAAGCACAACCTATTATTCTCAACTCTCAGCGAGCCTCTAGAAAATTTTATCCATTGGATCATAGTTCACAATTCATCTTCTATGTCCAATCTTAATTAGTCTGTCCTCCGCACGCCTTGCTGCCATCGTCCAGCACCCCACCCCCCCTCTCTCTATTTAACTCTCAGTTAACTCTCCGTACAGAGTGAGAGTGAGAGTGAGTGAGAGAGAGAGAGAGAGAGAGAGAGAGAGAGAGAGAGAGAGAGAGAGAGAGAGAGAGAGAGAGAGAGAAGAGAGAGAGACTGCAAAAGAACTTCCACTACAATTGTGCAAGAACAATGAGATGATTTATAGCACTAAATATCACTTTAGTAACAGACCTCACGCATGCCGCTGAAGAAAACAAAGAGTTAAGTTGAGTTCTATACATGTTACAAAACCAGCTCTTCCGAAATATCAGCGACCGTTTCAAGCTCACCATCTCCTACAATCATTATTGCCTTCTTTTTTTTTCCAGATTTAGCCAGTAATGGAAGATGACCCATTAGGTTGACGGCCTTCAATCCAGGCCTCCCATCCTCTATTATCCCTTTGCTGCAATTGGCGATGGCTGACAGTCGATCGGCCGTCTGTTGCTTTATTAATCTTGCATTCGCATTAGATTGGCCTCCTCACGGATCCTCACAGACAAGTTCTACGCCGGATGCCGAGCATAGGTATATAGTTGCCAACCTAACATGGATGACTAACGGCTGTGTTTTCTTCCCACATCTGCGCACTGATGGTTCACTTCCACAATGTCTGCAGCCTGCCAACCTTCAGGTTTTAGCAAGCCGGTACCATACCGTTTTGCACTAGGTGTGAGCCGCACAGCTATTTCTTTTTCCTCTTGCTATTATTGCTAATGTCATGTTTTATATTCTTCGTTGCTTAATTATCTTTATCTCTTAAGGCAAGGAACGTGCATTTGCACTAAGATTACCATATATTTTGTTCAATACAGGTCAGCCTTTGGCAAAGGAACGAGCTTCCACATAACCACTTAAGAGTTTTGAACTACTTAATTTAATCCATATTGGTCATAGTTGATATGCTTCATCTCCCGTTGCTACATTATCTATACAGATCATGCATGTCTTCCAATGTTTCACTGGGGCAATTCCTTTTCAAAATTACATTTGTTTGGAGCAGCATCTGCTTACACTTATTACACGGCTGGCAAGATTTCACTGGAGGTTGTTGTATAAGTATTTCATATATTGATTTTTCGTTAATCCCTTTCTTTGATATGTGGAGTCTATGTTTGGCTGTAGGACTGTACTGAGAAAAAGATTCCATGTACATGTACATTGAATTACATGTTTCCCGAAATATCCGATTGGAAGTAATTGAACTCATCAACTTCTTACTGTGTACCAACAAAATCTTAGACATCTACTCTCATGATTCTGATCTTTTTATTACTATACAGACAATGGCTCCCCCAGAATACAGTAACCCCTATTTCACCGGTAGTTCCTAGAGAAAGATGCATACATATAACTTCCTTCTACCTTAGCAATGATCACATGCTAGTACACGTACTTGATTTGTATACACTACTCCATCAACCCATATGGCCTGCAAAGGTTAGAAATACCATATATTTATATTTCATCTATGTATACAATCTATAAAAACATAAATTTGAGTTTTTTTATCTGAGGCTTGAGAAGGTAAATCTTTGGGTGGATTAAGGCTCAGCTATCGACCCTGCTAGCTCCGCTAGTGCAATTCAGACATGCTAGAGAGCATGGTCTGGACTGACCTATATATACGGCAAGACATTGCTGGGATTGTTAGTTTCATTTCTGTCTCAGGTGTCTTTGAGTACCTTTAAGAACCTTAGATTTGAGACTATAATCGACTTCCATATTGTGTAATGCAATATTTCGGGTCATTATAAATGTAGCTTTTTGTGTACAGTACGAAATGACATGGGTGTGAGCGACCATAGAATTTGTCCTTGTAGGTGTGACGAAAGAGATATATCTAGGCCTGGATTATGAAAAAAAAAATGTAGCATGCTGGATTGGATTGAGTGAATGGTCAATTTATATTGCTCGTGAACCATATTTCAATTTGTCATGGTTTGACTAGAAGACTTGTAAGCATTCTTCATAGTTTATTTGCAAATGGACAACAATTTGTAATATATATCAGAAATGATATGCATACATCCCGAGTGTACGGCTTCATCGTGCGACTGTAACGCCGTCTTGGTGGGGAATAATGTTGATATAAAATTGTAGGTAAATATACTCATAAATATTATTAAATAATAAAGACAAATTGTAGGGACAACTAGCTAAGCGCAAGAACCCTTTCAACTTAGTAAAATTTGTGAAAATGGAAATATTTTGAAAACCAGAGCCAATGAATTTGGCATTTTTGTTTTATTTATAATAAAGATTACTTTCGTAATTTAACTCAACAGACAACTGATATTTCACCATGAATCAGAAATATTGAAATCCATTTTATTGATTGACATGAGTCGGTATTGTGTGGATGAGTAAGCTGCAGCCGGAGTATATATTGGCCGGTAATCACTTTAGACCTACGCACGCGCAACACCGCAGAAAGCCTTAAGTGGGTCGCCGTCGCATTTGCGTCCTTCTTCTGAGTAAAGAAACTCGACGAACTCGTCTGCCCTGCAAGGATTGTACATTTGAGGATGGTCGGCATCGATGAGCTCGTCCATGGCGCTCACCACGGCACCTTCTCTAGACCAGCAGCCAAAAACCACTACGAAGCGCTCGCGGTTGCTTGGCGTCCTAACACATGGACGCAAGCCGGCACCCTCCCGTTCGTGACGACCTGCGGTATGGCACACAACATTTAAAAGAAACAAAGCTGCGGCCTGAGCAAGAAGATATCGATGCAATACACTTTATCTTAATTGTATATACCCTTAATATTTCGCCAGCCTGATACGTCACTGTGCCTGGCTCGGGCTGGATGAAGAGCCAGCTCCCGTCCTTGGTCTGCACCTCCAGACCTTCCACCTCGTGCTGCACGACCATGGTGCTGAAGTTGAAGTCGGTGTGCACCCTCATGGACAATCTGTTATCAGCGTCCTCAGGCAGTGCGCCGTAGTGCGTCAGCCGAAGGGTGTGGGAGAGGGAGCGGAGGTGTGACTCGATGTTCTCTTCCTGGACGCCGAGGCTCTCCAGGACCATCTTCTCCACCGTCTCCTTCAGTTTCAGGAGGTTCCTTCCAAACTGCAGCATGACGTCCCTGGACGGACGGTCGTGTCCAAAACCAAGTGTGTCAACATTGAAACCACCAACGATTCATAGCAGTGAATTGTAACTAGTAGGATTGTTACCTGAATTCAGGGTTGCCCTGAGGCCAAAACAGGCCGGTGAAATCGTTAATGTTGCCCTCCTCTGTAGGCTCGTCGACGCTGACGCTGTCCCAGTTACCAGTCCCAATGTAGCCTCTGAACTTCCCTTTGCTCGAGACGTTCCGCTGCCTGGTCTCGACAGGGAGGGCGAAGATCTCCGGCATGGCACGATCGAAGAGGGGCCTCTGGAGCTCCGGGCTGAGCGCATCGTGCGCGATGACGACACAGCCGTGTGCCACCAGGGAGGCGGTCACCGCTGCCCGGGCTTCATCCCAACCCCGCGTCCCGGGCTCCACGCCGCTCAGGTCCACCTTGCCGATATCCATGAAGTGCTTGCCCGTTAGAGCCTTCGTCGAGGCTGAACGTATGTTGCTTTGCATAGGCTTATTAGTTCCTGCCCAAAGTTTGGAATTATAAGTCCAAAGCTATGAAATTTAACAAGAATTCGAAGGCATCCCAAGGTATACTTGGACATTCAAAGTCAGCTGTTTAGCAGTTCATCATGTAAGCATGTGACTTTTTTTTTTTTTTTGACGAATTAAGTATGTGACGTTAATGCTTTGAAAGAGAAAATCATTGGCCCTTCTTGTATATTTTGATGAAGTCAATAGTCCTGTTGTGCGCACAAGCTAAGAGCAAAGCGTATTCTTTTAAAAGAACAAAAAGCTCCCTTCCTTTAGATTCATAATCTAAGCTGTTCACTGTTTGAGCTCACAGCCTTCCTTTTTTTTACTTTTTTTTTTCAATCTGCACCGTCCTATTATCTGTCCTGATTTTTTTTTTTTGGTCTTCCCTGTCAGGCTTTCTCATTTGACGTTTTCTTTTGCACTCCATTGGTCCTATCTCTTATGGTGGTCAGCTGGCTCATTGTACTCATAAACATTAGTAAAATAAACCAACTCAACTGTATTCTAGTGTAGGAAAAGGGAGCCACTCAGAAACATCATTTGACATCTGTAGCCGACGAATGTTATTTTGCACAATAATCACGTGTTTTGAAATTAGATAGGTAAATCTCCTTTTACAACGCCGTTCCCCTTATTTGTATTTCTTGGTGATGCTGTCCGTTCTTAAAACAAGCAATAGACAAGTTGCGGAACGTTTTCATCTGTTAACCTGAAGAAATTTTTTATAATACGCTAGTTTGCATCACAAGCAACAAAGACTTTGTTGAATTGTTTTCACTAGGAACTATTTACAACAAGAAAAGCGATTTCAGCTAGTTCATAGTTTTCTCTAGGTTTACAGGACCTTCATACAATAGGCCAGGGAGAAGGTACGATCCACTACATCATATCTTGAGGTATCAGTACAGACCCTTAAATTTCCATGTGCCAATTCCGTATGGAAAAAGCTTTTGTGTCTAAAAATCAAAGTGGAACAGGACCGCCCTCTCCAAGTCAATATAGCAGTTAATTGCAATCGTAAAACCAATCCCAAGCATCATGTGAGCAAAGTCGTTCCTTGCATAGTACTTATACTAGTAATGGCGATATCTGGGGCTGGAAATTTTGAGTTGCACGGTACATAGTACTTATACCAGTAATGGCAGTATTTGATATTCTTTAATTTCCCAATCACGATGCTGTATAAATAAAGCTTTTGAGCCTTGTAATCAAACAGGAAGAGAACCTCCCTGTCCAAGTCATCTGCAACAGTGTTTAGTCGCAAACCGATCCCACATGACATCATCATAGTGTGCACAGTCATCCTGTGGAAGCCGCCCAAGTCGCATCCATTTTAATCGAGCTAAACATCTGTCGATAAACACAACTCCGGTATCTTCTTCTCTACTCCTAAAAAGTCTCAAGTTAATCTTTCGTCAGCCTGGGAGCGTGTCTGCCTTTCCTACTCAGATGACTTTCTCATCTCACGTACGAACTCGAGTTCAACTCAAGTACGACTTCGAGTTCATCTCAGACGCACATACATGGTCGGCAGCGTGTAGCGTTCCCGAGCTACAAGATCCCGAGCTCACCTCCAGCAGCCATGGCCGCCGCTTCTCCTGTTCGTCACAGCTACTGTCCCCCAAGTCCATGACCCAAATTACCACCTCAAATGGAGTTGCACCGGCTATAGAATCCGACTCCACCCCTCCTGAGACCACCCTAGCCCCCTCTTTCCAGGAGCTCATCCATGGCGAACGGCAATAGCGGAGGTCAAACATCCCTGTTATGCCTTATTCTGTGTTGGGCCAATCCAACTGAAGGCCTCACATAAGTAACAGGCCCCTTTCTCCTTTGCAAATGAAACAAAAATTTTAGACCCCACAGCCCAGCCCACGTGCTTTGACTTCCCTTTTTATTTTCGGAAATAAAACATAACCAATATTGTAAAAGTTATATCTTTCCCTTCCGAGCTCTAGTTGATCCCACTCTTGTTCCAAAATAAATTCATATAAAATCAAGCTCTATCCATTCCATCCAGTTTTATAATTTTTTGATTTTATTTGGTAGTTATTTAAATTTATTTATTTTGCTCCCGTGGTAGTGCGCATAGTTGATCCGAAAAATATGTGTCTTTTCTATATTTACTCGCAAAATCCGTTAGAGTTAATGATAGTGATATGAATGGACTAATATGCAAAAAGTCTGCGGATTCTAAAAACAATAGCATGATGGTTAGATGAGTGAACTAAATATGCTGCAAGTCCGCAATTTGTGAGGAAAATATTATTCTTGTAGCAACGCACGAGCAATTTGCTAGTTCCTCTTATACGATTCTCAAGCATCACCTCAGACCGCACGCATATATCAATTTAATTAACAACATAACCATTCATGAAATTCAACATACAACCACATTTCAGATTTTGAGTATCAACATAACATTAAAAGATCATAAACAATCGGTACAAGTTCTGGAATTTCAGCAACAATGAGAGCAATAAAACAAAGTACCTAACCTAGCAAGTCACCAAAGTTATTTTAATGGAAAGGTTTTGAAAAAAAAGTCCAATGGTGTGTTACCCTAAACACCACCAGCGATAGTGCCAATGGGATAAGTAGCCAAAATCAACCTCAACCATATACCAGCAAAACTTCAACACAACATTTATGAGTACGAATGTACTTCGTAAGACTTACATAATGGGTATGTCTATGCTTTTTGCGGTAGAGGGACCAACGTCGTCATCATTGGTGACAACCTAAGTCTATCACAGCAGATCGGATGATGCTGAAGCATATGTGGGCGTCGGGTCCTCCTTGGAGGCATTGTTGTTGGTGGTGTGCTGTTGACGATCATAATCTCCAGGGCGAGAACCATTGTTTGGTTAATTAATGGAGGATGGTCACACCACTTTCATCATGGAGCTATTGCCGTGGATATAATGATATTAACCCTCCATATTGTAGGGCTGCACCAATTCGTTCAAGCCTGGGGATTTTGCTGGTCATGTCTACGCTGTTATAGAGGAGCGGAGGTTCTATACCTTTTGTTTGTTCTTTTCAGGAATCTTTCTGACCGCTGTAATTGTATTGATTGATACAAAGGCTAGGGCATTTTAGTATGTTCTTTTCTAAGAAGGATGAAGGATAGTATAAGAGCTTTGTTACGGGACCCATTTGACCTCTCAAGAGGTAAAAGTTCAAACATAATCTGAACCCTTGATTTATTATAGAATAAAAGCGAAAAACAATTGGAGAACAAACCAGGCGCTTATTTAGGGAAGGAAAATCTCTCCGCCTCTCCTCCTATTCTTCGGGTCGCGTCCACCTCCGATTGTTCCTCAGATGCGCGGGGCACAACATCAAATCTGGTTACCACATAGGCTTCGTATGGATTTATTTGTCAATTGTCACATCTATTTTTTAGTTGCCAAATGGAAAACGCTTGCATGCATTCTTTTTCATCAATTCCTCAAATCATGGTATGGAAATCAATTATTTTCCCATCCATGGGTACAGATCACGGAGTCCCCCATTATATTCCACTCATATATTAATTCGTTTCTGAACAATAATGGGGCATCAAATAATTTGTTTCCCTTCGATGCGTGCAAATAACGGAGTCTCCCATCTACTCGCTTATGTACGGAAACGTAATTAGTTATGCACTAGTGTTCACTTGATTTTGTTGGTTGTCACGTTAAACAAACATCAAATGCGTACAAAAAAAAGGGAACGCGAGACCAAAAAGTGTAACACAATGTGATCACTGGTTTTACGTGAAAGAAGACCATGTTTCACGTTAAACAACCATTATTTTCCAATCCCCAAATGCTAACAACTTTGAAAACAATATCTTCCTATAATCATAGGGGCCTTTTACCTCTTATGGGGTAAGAGGTCACCAATCTAGTTAAAAATTAACGGTCCACAATCGTTTGAGGTACCGTAAAAACACCCTAGTATAATTGAGTGGGAGTACGATGTTTAGTTGGAGCTAGATGAGCGATTACCATCTTATATAGCCATTTTAAGTTATAACTCCCCACTACTTCTGATCTCATGAACCAAACAATAGAATAGAAATTGAATTTTTAACTCCTCATGTGAACTCCCAACACATACCAAAATGCATCGTCATGCATATAAGCATCAGTGTTGTCATACCCCAATTTCTGGAGCATGTTGTGCATCATGTATCAGTCCCTGGATCAGTAGCTGATACGCACAAGAACACAGATATGGTAATCAAAAGCATACTTCGTATAGGTATATAGTTATAATACCTGAGATAACACCTTTAGTGGCGGTTCGACAAGGATACAGAACTATCCAAGTCCGTCCGACCGACTAATGGTGAAGCAGACAATCAGCGGAAACTCGGCCCAAGTCCACAAGCAGACTTGAGGTGCAGGCACGAAAACCAAACCGTCGTCGTTTTCCTACGAAGGCTCCTCTGACTAAAACCACAAATGCAAGCCAGTGAGTACATAAGGTACTCAGCAAGCCCTACGCTACACAAGGGTATAATATAGATGCATATTCGGTCTTTAGCAAGGAGAGGGCTGTAAGGTTCCTTTGCAGAAATCCGTTTTTATGCAGGGTTCACTAAAGCAGCCAAGGATTTAGAGATAAAAACAGGAGATTTTATTGTCAATATTTTAGTTGGGTGGCCCTGGGGGAGTATATACCTTCCCGCCAGTTCCCAAATTTTAATTGGGCCTTCTGATCACAAGGATCGTACCGACCCGGCAACCATGCCAACACTTCCAAAACACGGGTTGTCTACAACCCACTCACACGTCAAGGATATAGAGAGGTGGTTAATCTCAAGGAGCGTAACCATAATGTGCCATATGCCGTGGCAACGTCCATCCGGATGAATTGTTATCCTCTGCAGAGGTTGTACAGCTTTAGCCACGAGCTATGCACTCTTGTACGGAGAGTGACATAACGCTTAGCCCATCTTCTTGGAGCACTTTGCAAAACCACCACGGAATCACACTCAGGGGCCTGTGACAACGAAGTGTCACACCACGGCACAACACACCTGTGACAGGTGCGTTCGCGCTCCCGCAATGAGTTGCAGGATCCAAGTACCAACAAGGACAGGCGGCTTTCCCATGTACCGACAATGGGTTCCGCGACCGGACCACGGGTACGTTTCCCGGGTCTTCTCCTGAGCTTCCGTTGCTTCTTCCAGCCTCCGATGGTGTTACAAGGGTTCACAAGGAGGTAGGATAAGTCCCGCCCATAACGGGTTCCGTGGTCTGTACGGGAATCATTAGGTTAACGGTCAAGAGAACCGGTCCTTAAGTGGCCGGGCAAGCACCATATCCCACACTGGTGGGCTATCTCACTATCCACATCACCTCATCAGTGGTCTTGCCCGCAGTCCAACCCATTCCCATCTCCAGCTCCATCATCATCACCTAACACGGTTGTGCTACTCCCATTCCCAAGTATTTACTCACACCACCAAACTCTTTTAACACATTTTCGAAAACAAGTGTGTGAGAGGTGTGGCAATGTAGAAACATTGCGAGGAGTCCTAAGCATTTCTATTAGCAAGGAGATTGTACCATCATAGAAATGATGGAACTGTCCTAGGGTTATCAAGGAGAGGGGTAAACAAGGGTAATCAAGGATTCTGGTATTTATGCCTATATAGCGGCATTATACCAGCAAGCAAGTAGGTCATAACTACCCAAGTAGTAAAATAACAAGCAATGCATATTACTAGAACAGGCTCTATAGGTGCGATGCGAAAGCAATAGGTTCAATCATGATCAAGGAGATGTAGAGCTTGCCTGACAAACGCTTTCCTAATCTTCGAGTTCTAGGTCTTCGAGCTCTTGTCGATGTCGATGTCTTCAAGTCTTTCCTCGGAGCTTGTGTCTTCTAGATTCTTCTTGAAGCTTGAGTTCTTCTAGATCTTCCTTGAAGCTTGTGTTCTTCTAGATCTTCCTCGTTTCTCGCGTAAACTAACGTATAAAGATAAAGCGTATAAACAACTACCGCAAAAGGAGATAAAGATCAAAAAGAACCAGATAAGATCCAATTAAACTCCAATTAAGAATCAAGAGAATCTTTAGTGAAGATCATGAGGCATGAAACATGCATGATGCATCATGTCTAATGCAGGGCATGTTATGTGTCATAGGTGATATACCTGGCCTTGTAAAGGCCATATTCACCTAGACAAGTTATTAGTTTCTTATGTTCTCTAACAGATGAACATGGATGTGTGGTTATGCAGATGCTTTCCATTTATTGATCACTTTAGGGTGAAGAGGATGAGATGCATATGATTGATTGATGGTGATTGTGTGCATATCTAATATGCAAGCTTCTATATTATTTCTATAAAGAACATGCATGAATGCAGGTGAAAGTGTATGCAGTGGGTGTACGTGATTATGCATGACATAAATGCGTGATTGCAGAGAAATCAACAAGGTCAAAGTTTAAGAACAAATTGGCAATTAGAATAACGATAAAATAATTATTCAAATAATACCCAAATAAAAGAATAGCGATAGGGTTTGATAAGGGGTTGGTGATAGCATCGGAATGGATGTTGGGGCAGGGTTAGGTTTTAGCTTGATTGGACGAGGATTGATCAAGGCTAGGTTTGGAGTCGAATTCGGAATATAAAAGGTTACGTTGTTTGGAAGCAATATCGCATGAACGATTTATCGTTAGCGGATCAATGAATGAATATGCGATGTAAGAATGGAGCGGGATGCATGTCGTCATGAGGAAAGTACTAGACGATTAGCTCCACAGAATTGGTTAGGTTTGGGTGAGCAACAATCGTGACATGCGAGTTTGACATCGCACGATTGCCGATAAGGGGGATATAATAGGAGAGAGGGGATTTTAGGACATTGATGATGTTTAGGAGTGAGGTGGGGTTCAGATAGTAGTACCATGACGTACTACGTGTTTCTACGAATCCGTGAGCGCAAGAATCGCTCAAAACGGAGTTATGGTTGAAAAGATATGGATATTTAAAGATGGGAGGAATTATTTGTAATTACAAAGGACTCTTTTGTAATTACAAAAAGGTTTTAAGGACTTATTTGTGAGGTCAGAAAGTTTTAGGGACCATTATGTAATTATGGAAAAGTTTGGGGGTCTAGGTGTAAAAAGATGAGGGCTAAAACATAATTACAGAAAAGTTTAGGGTCTTTTCTGTAAAAAGATAGGGCTTTAGACATAATTACAGAAAAGTTTAAGGGCTTCTCTGTAAAATGTCCAGGACTGGGAATTTCTTTTGATTTTCGTTTTATTTTTCTATTGGAAATCCCGTGGACTCGGTCCACGGGCTCTGTAGACCGGTGAGGGGCCGTGGTCCACCGGTCCACGGTGGACCAGGGGAGTGCGTGCGGCGGAGGATGGCCGGAGAGCTCGCCGCCGGCGCGTAGAGTCGACGAGGGGCGATGGAATCTCGTCGCGGAGGATGCTAGGGAGATGGCGGAGCCGTGGGTGGCACGTGTTGTCGACGGGGAGCGGTGGAGTGGTCGCGGTGGCTCGCCGGAGTAGAGTGAGGCGGTGGCGTTCGATGTGGACTCGCGTGCGAGCCGAGAGGAAGGAAGAGAGGTTGCGCGTGAGAGAGAGAGTGGTTCGGGGAGCCTCACCGTGTGCTCAACGACGACGGAGGAGGACGGGAGGCGGCTGGCCGACGGAGGAAAAAGGCGGCGGAGCTAGGTCGTCGTCGATCTCCTTGCGCGCGACTCTGCTGCGCGGGCCGTTGCGAGGATGGGGTGGCGCGCGGAGCGGGGGCGCTCGCGGGGCAGAGGATGGAGGAGGAGGCATGGTTCCGCGGTGGCCGGGGAGCTCGCCGGAGGGGAGGAGAGAGAAGAGAGGAAGGGAAGGGGAGAGCTCGCGCGAGAGGGAGAGAAGCTGCTCGTTTTATGGACAACGGTTTCGTGGCCGCTACGGCGTCGTCCGGCAGCGCGGCGGGTCGTGCGGCGCGCGCGGTGGAGGCGGGTCGGAGGTGGTAGGGGCCGGCGCGGCGGCGGCGCCGCGTGGAGGAGATGATGCTGACAGGCGGGTCCCGCCTGTCAGTGGTAGAGGGTGAGCGGGCCGCGCGGGCGAGCTGGGCCGCGGGACTGGGCCGGAGAGGCTGGGCTGGAAGGAAAGAAGAAGGGAAATTCGGCCCGAGAGGGAAAAGAAAAGGAGAAAGGCTTTTCATTTTCCTGGAAATTGAATTTGAATGAATTTCAAATTCAAACAAAAACAAAAGTGGATTAAACACTCAAAACAAATCGAATAAAACACAGAAATGCATATGGTGAAGTTTTGATGCAGATTTAAATTCAAAATTTTATAAAATCAATTTGGGATTTGATCTTACTTTGATTTTATTTGTTGTAAATTCAAAAGCTTCAAATTTTTAATATATTTTTATATGAAAGCAAACACTTGAGCACAACTTTTAAGTATTTAGAAAATTTTCAAATTCAAATCTAGGTTTGAATTACTTTAGTGAATTTTATTTTCGAAAATCATTGGAAGGTAAGAGTTTGGACAAAAGTTTAAATTTGGAGTGATTTTTATTCCTTTTTAAATTTTGTTTTCTTTTTCTTCTTGGCTCCAAAAGTGAGGGTGTTACAAGTGTTTGCTTTTTGTCCACGAGTAATGAATATAAGAAGAGTTGAAAATCTTTTTCTCGATTCATTCAACTTGTCTTGACACTATATATCCATCCTACCCTCAGAAACCGAGCCACTTAGTGAAAGGGGTCTTGGCCTAGTGGTTAAGGCAACCGAGTAGCACCTTTGAGGTCCTGGGTTCGACTCCCGGTGGGAGCGAATTTTCTAGGATTTAACGGCATTTGTGCTTTCAGCGGTATTCGACGAGGCCGTCGACAACGAGGCGCCAGTGGTGACTTCGGGAATCTGGAGAATTTGCCGGCTCAGTCTTCGAAGATGCTCATAGGGGTAGGGTTTGCGTATGTACGTTCATAGGGGTGAGTGTGCGTGCGTTGTGAGTGTCTGAGTTGTACTGTGTAATATCTCAAAAAAAGAAACCGAGCCACTTATCTTTGATTTATTCTTGACCACGATCATCTCCGTCTCGACTATATAAATGCAGTTCCAAGTCGCAATATAGACAAAAAAAATAGCATTCCAAACGACACATAAGCAAGTAGGATAGAGCTTAACGTATGAGCATACAAAAATTTGGACAGATCGAACAGACAAGAAGGCATATTTATTCCATTTGCATCTATATTTACATAACGATCAATTGATGCGTTAGTTATTCCAGTGCCTCGTTTCTCCCACTACGACGCTTTGTTTGCAGCAGCACTGAAACGGAGTGCAGTAGGCACCTTCATCCGTGTAGTGCTGATTCACGCAATATGCCTTGCAACATGGAATATTACACCTATGCACATTGTAGCACATATCATGCTCCTCCGACACTGACGACGATGAGCGGCGGCCGCTGAAGTCTGTAACATGCATGCCACGCAATACACAGATCAAAAGTAGTTTTAATTTAGTCTATTGTTAAATAACTGATGAGGACATAAACATGATGCAGTACAAGGGCCCTTAGTGCTTGCTTACCCTTCCCAGCAACTCGGCAGGGCCAGACGTCGTCTGACATGGCTCCAAGAACCAGGAAACTGGCAACGGTCAAGTACACGATCCAGATGGTCGCGTTGCTGTTAGGCAGCGCCATGACGAGGAACAGAACGCCCTTTTCTTTCTTGCTTGAATAAGAGAACTACTGTACATGTATATCTTCTCTGTTTCGTAGGTGTGTGTATATATATATAGAAGCAGGGGGTATCAACATGCCGTCTCATAAATTTTATTCAATATTTCCCTTCCCATGGATCATATCCTAGCTACATCTCATATCTTGAGACTAGGAGTTGATAGAGTATTCCAATTCACGTGTCGTGAGGTACGAACGACACGCAGGATGATATTGTGTGAGTTTCCAATATACACGTGTTGTCTTGTGTTCTTTATTTGTTTAAAAGAAAACTCATTCCTGTGGGTCATATCCTACAATAGTCTTCATATCTTGAGACTAGGAATTGATTTTTTTTTATATATAAATGTGTGAGTATCCAGCGCCATCACCGTTCGTTGAGTGTCTCCACTCTCCAGCGGCACGAGCACCGTGTGTGTGTGTTTCGACGCGTGTACCCTAACGTACGTGTCTTTGATGTTTATGCTGCCAGCACGTGTTTCCACCTCTCTAAGAGAGTACAGCTGTATCAGGAGCCTTTGATATAAAATATTAGTATGTTTATCAGAAAAGAAAAGTCGACGTACGTAGTGTCGCGGCTACTCCATCTGCTGTCCTGATCGGGCGCATCCGTGCAGGACAATGCCGTTGTGGGGCTCCGGCCTGATTATGCCATCGTCGGCTTGGCGCTCGCTGTCCTCCGGTTGGGACCCGGCAGCGTAGTTTGTGGATGCAGGTTCTGAATGTCATACCCTAATTTCTGGAGCATATTGTGCATCATGTATCAGTTTCTGGATCAGTAGCTGATACGTACAAGAACATAAATATAGTAATCAAAAACATACTTCGTATGGGTAAATAGTATAGTACCTGATATAAAGCCCTTAGTGGCGGTGCGACAAGGATTCCGAAGTATCCTAGTCCTTCCGACCAACTAATGGCCGAGCTGACAAATAGCGGAAAATACGACCCAAGCCACAGGCAGGCTTGAGATGCAGAAACGAAAACCAGACGTCGTCGCTTCCTACGAAGGCTTCTCTGACTAAAACCACAAATGCAAGAGCGTGAGTACATAAAGTACTCCGCAAGCCCTACACTACACAAGGGTAAATATACATGCATATTTGGTCTTAGCAAGGAAAAGGCTGTATGGTCCCTTTGCAGAAAATCCATTTTTATGCAGGGTTCACTAAAGCAGTCAAGGATTTATAGATAAAAACAGGAGATTTCATTGTCAATATTTTAGTTGGTTGGCCCTGGGGGAGCATATACATTCCCGCCAGTTCCCAAATTTTAATTGGGCCTTCTGACCTCAAGGATCATACCGACCCGGCATCCATGCCAACACTTCCAAAACACGGGTTGTCTACAACCCACTCACACGTCAAGGATAGAGAGAGGTGGCTAATCTCAAAAGTGCATAACCATAATGTGCCATATGCCGTGGCAACGTCCATCCGGATGAATTGTTATCCTCTGCAGAGGTTGTACACTTTACCCACGGGCTACGCAACGCTCGATCCATCTTCTCCGAGTATCCCCACATTTCCCACTGCGGGATGCGCCCAATGGCATAACAAACAACAGGTAACTGCTCCCCCGAGTATGCTGCGGTTAACTTTACTCACCCGAGCATAACAACGGGTAACTCGCTCCCCTGTGCCTAGCCAGACTACGAGAACGAAGTCTCGAGCCATCTCCTGGTCCCCCGTTATCCTACTCCTCCTGATGGGTTATGTGGGAGACACCAAGAAGGTAGGATAAGTCCTGCCCATTCAGGTTCTGTGGTTGTACGGGAATCATTAGGTTTACGGTCAAGAGAACCGGTCCTTATATGGCCGGGCAAGCACCATATCCCACACTGGTGGGCTATCACACAAACCACTTCTCATCCACAGTGGCTTTGCCCGCAGTCCAACCCATCCCATCACCAGCTCCATCATCATCCCTAACACTGTTGTGCTACTCCCAAACCCAAGTATCACTCACACCACCAAACTCATTTAACACATTTTGCAAAACAAGTATGTGAGAGGTGTGGCAATGTAGAAATATTGCGAGGGGTCCTAAGCATTTCTATTAGCAAGGTAATTGTACCATCATAGAAATGATGGAACTGTCCTAGGGTTATCAAGGAGAGGGGTAAACAAGGGTAATCAAGGATTTCCGGTGTTAATGCCTATATAGTGGCATCAATACCAGCAAGCAAGTAGGACATAGCTACACAATTAGTAAAATAACAATCAATGCATATTACTAGAATAGGCCATATAGGTGCGATGCGAAAACAATAGGTTCAATCATGATCAAGGAGATGTAGAGCTTGCCTGACAAACGTTTTTCCTAATCTTCGAGTTCTGGGTCTTCGAGCTCTGTTGTCGAAGTTGAGGTCTTCGAGTCTTTCCTTGGAGCTTGTCTCTTCTAAATCCTTCTTGAAGCTTGACTCTTCTAGTTCTTCCTTGGCTCTCGCGTAAACTATCGTATAAAGATAAAGCGTATAAACAAACTACCGCAAAAGAGAATAAAGATCGAAAAGGGCTAGATAAATTCCGATTAAACTCCAATTAAGAACCAAAAGAACGCCAATGAAGAACAGAGGTATGAAACATGCATGATGCAGCATATTCAATGCAAGGCATGTTATGTGTCATAGGTGATATACCTGGCCTTGTAAGGGCCATATTCACCTAGATAAATTATTAGTTTTTTTTATGTTCTCTAATATATGAACATGGGTGTGTGGTTATGCATATGATATTTGTTTGTTAATCACCTTAGGGTGAAAGGTGATGAGATGCACATGCATTTCTTGATGGTGATTGCGTGCATATCTAATATGCAAGCTTCTATATTATTTCTATAAAAGAACATGCATGAGTGCAAGAGATGGTGTGGGCAGCGTGTGTACGTGATTATGCGATGTTATGAAGGCATGATTGCTGTTAAAATACCAAAATCTGATAAGGACAAACGATAATTGAAATACCAGATAACTCCAATAAGATCCAATAAAAGATCGATTTTAAGAGTAGATCAACCGATCAAAGGAATTGGGCGAGGGTACTAGGTTAGGTTTGATCAAGCGAGGGTTGATTTAGATTAGGTTCGAGATTACGTTTGTGATAAGATAAGGGTACTAGGTTGGAAATGGAATGGTACGAATGATCGCTAGGTTTAATGCTAGCGAGCAAAAGAATGAGTAGGTTATACAGAGATGATGTGGGGTGTGTGTCATGATAAGAAAGATACAAGGTAAATTAGTATCACAGGACTGATTAGGTTTAGATGAACAGGTGTTCGGGACATGCGAGATCAACATCGCATGCTCTGCTGAGAAGATATAATAGGTGAAAGGGGTATTGTGGGTATTTGATAATTTATAGACTTGGTATGGGGCTTCAAGAATAGTACCATGAGGTACTTCGCGATTCCACGAACCCGTGGGCGCAAGAATCACCCAAAACGGAGTTCGGAATAAAAAGATAGGGGAGTTTGAAGTTCTAAGGGCTTCGTTGTAATTATTAAAAAGGTTTTGAGGGCTTAAAAGTAATTACAGAAAGTTCTCAGGGACCGTTCTGTAATTATGAAAAAGTTTGGGGGTCTAATTGTAAAATGACAGGGGCTAAAACATAATTTTAGAAAAGTTCAGGGTGTTTTGTGTAAAATTCCAGGACTTAAACACAATTATTGAAAAGGTCAGGGGCTTATCTGCACAAATACAGAGCCCTGGGAATTTCTGGATTTCTGGGAATTATTTTTGTAAAGGAAAATTGGTTTATTGCGTAGGCTGACGTAATAAAGGGAGAAATAGATTTTTGGAAAATCGGAAAGGGCCGTGGACTAGGTCCATGGGCCTATGGACCGGGACCGGGGCCACGGTTCATGGGTCCACCGTGGACCGGCTACACAGGGCGAGGGGTTGCGCAATCGGGGCCGTTGGTTTTTGGATGGACGGTCAGGGGCGATTGGGAGCAAAGGAGGCGGCGCGCGGTGGCCGGAGCGGCCGAGGTGCGGCGGCACCATCGCCGGAGATGGCTTACGGGCGTTCCAGTGGGTTGAGCTCGAGAGGGAGAGGTCCAGGAGGGGGGAGTAGAGGGTGGCTAGCTCACCGGGGTGCTTCTTCAGGTCGCGCGAGGGCGGGGTAGGGCTGGCGGCGGCGCGGGATTTGCGGCTGTGGCGGCGCTTGACGGGCGAGGGTCGCCGGTGGCTGCGGTTAACAGGGGAGAGGACCAAGAGAGGCGGCGCGTCGACGTGGACCTTGTCGTTGAATCGCGGAGGCGCGGGGATGGACGCAGAGGCGAGATTGGCGACGACCGATGACGAACGGGTGGAGGGGACGAGCTTGATATCGATCTAGGCCATGGAGGCGCGAGGACGGGCACAAATGGCACACAGAGATGGCTCCCGTCTTGGGGAAGCTGGGAGAGGAGGAACAGAGAGGGGGTGCGCTCCCGCAGTAGTACGTGAGGTCGCCGGAGAACTCGCCGGTGAGAAGAGAGAGAAAGGGGGGGAATGGAGGGCTCGCGTGCGCGGAGGAAGGAAGGGAGCTCAGGCCTATTTATGGAGGAGATGGTGGGGGCGCCAAGGAATCGGTGGAGTAACGGGCACGGCTCCGGCACCGGAGTAATCGCGGCGGCGGGAGGTGCGGCGGAAGCGGCGGGGTCGGGTCGGGAGAAGGTAGGGGCCGACGGGCGCGGCGCGACGCGTGGGAGGAAGACGACTGACACTGCGGCCCCACTCTCCCTCGCGGCAGAATCAGAATAATAAATTAGGCCGCTTCATCAGTCCAAAGCGTTGCCTGACTCCTCACTCTCCCACTTCGTCGCACTCCTCGCTCCTCTGTCGTTGCTCAGATCTTCCATGTATCCAGCGGGGCAGTCCTTCAGCCGGCGTCACTCCCGTCGTGACAACCGCGGAGGCAGAAGGTCTCCCGGGGCAAGAAGCTTGGGCTCGTCCTCGGTAAAGTTGACAGATATCGCTCCCCATAGCTTTTTCTTTCCCCATTCTTTTGGGCTCTGCTAGAATAAACCTCGGCCAGGTTCACACATCTAAGGATGAGTATGGTCAGTTACGGTAGCATAAGCGCTAGTAGGTTGGTGGATTATGGTTGATGTGAGTGTACTGTCCATCATGCAGAACAATGGCAGTTCCCCGGTGCGCGCGCAAGTTCCGGCCGTTCTGTGGCCCGGCGCTTCATCCGGTGATGCCATGGCGCCCTCCAACCGTGCCCACAACAGGGGCGCCCATCCTCCCTCGCCGGCCCGGCGGTGGGATCCGGCTCCAGTAATCTCGCCGTGGTCTCCGTGGTCGGCCTCCGCGAGCCCGACGCCGCCGTCTCCAGTCCAGGCTGGCTCGCTGCCACCGCCTCCGATCCCGGCGGACCCGGTCCCTACGGCCCCGACCTCTCCGCGCTCCGAAGGCTACGTGGAAACAGACTCGGAGGAGGACAGGTTCCACGGTTACAGGACGCCCGTCCCAAAGGGTGATGCCCTGCGCGTCATCCGTCGTGGCACGGGGTGCTTCATCTGCCCCGTCAGCCCGAACAAGAAGCCGAGGAAGTCCATGGATGACATGGAGAAACATGTCGTTAGCTTGGCTCAGCCGTACAAGGACAAGTTCTCGAGCCGCCATCGTCAGGTGGCTCGGAACCATGGGTGGATGCCGCCGCTGCCGCAGCAGCAGCACTGAGCCGAGCGCCGGTGGTCTCGCCGTCCTTCCTTCGTCGAGCGCTTGTATCTTTTTATGCTTGCTTGTAATCTAGTATGTAGTAGTAGTAGTAGTAGTAGTAGTAGTAGTAGTAGTAGTAGTAGTAGTAGTAGTACTAGTAGTAGTACTAGTAGTAGTAGTACTAGTAGTAATGGCGAATGCT
Organism: Eragrostis curvula; assembly: GCA_007726485.1. NCBI lineage: Eukaryota > Viridiplantae > Streptophyta > Magnoliopsida > Poales > Poaceae > Eragrostis > Eragrostis curvula. Next base: position 1,221,346 of record RWGY01000026.1, read on the forward strand.
GGAACTGTTTGTGGTGCTAAATAATTGTATTTTGGAAAAGACGCTTTTATAATCTGCTCTCAATGGATTTGGTGTGACCATCTTGTAGTACTGCACTCTAGTCTGGTGGCATGCTATTTATATCTGGTTAGTTTTGTTTGTCGTCAACGGACCTTCCGCTGTGAAAAGGAACTAAATTTGCACACATTTGACCCCTTAATTGCCAGTATACACAATTTATGCACGTATGTTGACGATGGTTTATACAGTTGGCAAAAGTTACCTTGTGTGCATACTTTCTTGCTGTGTGGGCATTTGGGCAATGTCTTTGTACCCTCGTTGGAATGCAGGATTATTCTCGAAACACACAGCAACACGAAAAACGCAGTATTGAAGTTGGATGCCACTTGCATCCATATAGGTATTCAAAACACAGGAAATGTTTCAAATGCGGTGATTAAAGTTCAACCTAGTCAGGAACGCGGGATTCTCGAAACACAGGATCTGATATTCAGATGAGAGAGATAGACACAATGAAATTTTTTCATGAGGTTGGACCTCAATCTTAGAATCCTTCAAAATCCCTATGAAACAAGCCATTCCATAGGAATCTACCGTGTGCATTCCTTTGTTCCAAAGGGCTCTTGTTGCAATAATTCTTAAGATTGAAATCCTCCAAAATTCCTATCAAAATCCTACAGTCCAATGGAGGCCTAATTGGCGATTCACAATTTTCAGCGCTAAAATGTTGACTCCAGACTATCCCGTGCTTAAAATTCAACCTACTCACGGGAATATCGTGTGTTGAAGGTTGGTTGAGTGGTTGGAGCTTGCTCACACTCGTTCCCTGTGAGTTTAATTTGACAAGACCGGACAATGCTGCCACTGCTAGCCGTTTGTGCCTTCCTCAAGGACTGTGAAGGAATCACACGCTTTGGAAGACGCGGCTTGAGGCTTCACTTGTAAGCTAACTCCGCACTAGCCTACTACTACTAGTACTGTGCACCTCCTGCACAGCTTTATCTTCTGGTGGACAGGCATCACTGGCACCAGAAACGGCTCCGGCAACCCGCTCCCTACCAGGCTCGTGCACCCATCACTCGCACCAGAAACTCGTGCCCTATGTTTTCTTTGCGTCTCCCTTGCGTCGATTTGCGAATGTCGGTTTCATTTGCTTGTTGATGTTCGATTTCTTTTTCATAGATTTTGGTTTCTTTACTAGTTTTGCTTTCGATCTATTTAGGTGAAACATGGACAAGGGGACGAACAAGCAAACTATGGAGGGTGCAGCCGCAAGCGAGAGGAGCAATGTGAGCCGGTGAACGAGCCTATAGAAAAAATGTTTGCATTCTCTTGTTTGATGTTTCGATTCCCTTCATCAACTTTTTCATTGACATCATACTAGTTACTAGTATTTACTTTTTGCTGCTACCGACCTGCATGTAGGGATCATGTAGTAGTAGAAAGCGTGCCGCAGCATGGGCGTGAGCGAGCTGGCACCGAGTTGAGTTTTGTTGTGAGCCCGAGGGTAGCAAAAATAATCCGTAGCGAGGTCGAGGATGAGATGTCAGAATCCGATTTCTTTGGTGACATTATGTGGGACATAGGGCTCCGGGAAAAGCGGTATCAGTTTTGTTGTTTGATGTTTCTATTTCTTTGTTGGCCTCTGTTGTCGAGTTCTTCTTCTTCCTAAAAATGGGTATTTATTAGTCAAGCTTTGGATCTCTATCTAGGATAGAAGTCATCAAGAGGAAGATGAAGGCCACGGCCGACGACCAGGGGAGGAACACGCGCATGAAGGACAGCGGGGAACTAGGAGACGAGGCCATGAGAATGGTCCATGAACGGATGGGGATTCACAGGGATCTCCTGAAGCTCATGGAAAATTCACACACAGAACTAGTGGGGCTTGTGGGGGGAAACATGCAGCTCAACGGAATAGAACGCAGCAAGATTGTCTCAATGTGCGACATGGAGGTGGCAAACCTGGAACAGTGTAAGCGCATTATATCACACCCAGACATTCCGTGTTTGTGAACAATTCCCGTAGATTAATGTCGGTTGTTCCAATGAATAGCTTGGTTCAAGCAAACTTGTATGATTGTTTCCAGCTAAATTTATTGATTGATTGTATAGGTGTCAGCAATCTCAGCGGCTTACACGACACGATCACCAATTTTCAGAACAATCTGAAGGCAAAGAAAGCAGCTGCTGCTGAGGGGGAAGACGTGGTCGCGGCTGAAGACGCGGTCGCGGCTGAAGACGCTGATCGCGAGGAGGTAGATGCCGCCGAGGTCAATGACCCTGCTGCCGAGAAGAAAGACGCTCCTGCTGTGGAGGAAGACACTGCTGTCGAGGAGAAAGACACTGCTGCCGATGAGATGGATGCCGCCGCCAAGGAGAAAGACGTGCCTGCTGGAGAAGATGAGGCCGAACTCATGGCTGCTTAAGAAGACTAGTTAATGTGGGTCGGCATGGCGAACCATCTCGTGTCATGTTAGTTATTACCAGATGTAATTCGATAATTAGTAGTAGTACTTTGGTCCCCCGAACGATGCTTATTTTGGAGTAGCGCAATGCTGCTCACCACCTGCAGTGCGCGGGCACCGACAGGTCCTTATTTGACACTTAATCAGCTTTGGGTGTAATTTATGTTGTGCGATGCATGTCATTTAATCGCTCGCCGAGCTTTTTTTATCTTGGTTATTGGCTTTTTTACTCAAGTTAGAGCTTTTCTTTCCTGGCTTTTTCACTCGAGTTGTTTAATTGTTCGCTTGGCTTTAGCTCATTTTTTTTGTCCATTTCTTCTCTTTACAGATCCCCTCGCCGGGATGTTCCTGTGCTTGAGATAGCGATTCTTCTCTTCTGAAACGCGTTGCAGCCAGCAAATACGTGTTGGTGGACAGTTCACTTGCGAGCTACTGTACTCAACGTGGAAGTGCATATGACTGACGTGCTAATTCTAATGGTCAAACTGTTAACAAATAGGAGCAAATGATTATTTCTGCCTTGTCCACGGCCCCCTCGTTTGAAAACGTCACAAACTCACAATGGATTCGCTGGTTCGCACAATAAATGCCGCGGCAGCCACGTTTTCATTCGCCCGCCCAAACGAGAGCGACTCTTTCAAAATTTCAACCATGATGGGGAAAGACCATGTTGTCCCTTCCTTTCCGGTCTCCAAATCCATCCGCTCTGTTTTCCCGATCCGCTGCCAGGGGTGTTTTAGTAAAGTATGCCAAGGGAGCCATAAAAACGCGCTGGATCTTGACCTCGCTGCCAACCCAAACATTGTCTCGCCGATCCAGCTCTCTGCTCCGCCGTCGCCTCGCCGCCGTTCCCGAGTTTCACCTCCACGTCCTCTCCATCGTTCCTGATCCTGTCTTTCGTTGTCGTATGCACCGGAGCTCTGTCCTTCTCCAAGACTTCGATGGCAACAGGGCGAAATCCGGCGATGACAGGTATATTGCTTCCCGATTTGCAGCAATAGTTGCTACATAGCTCTATGTACATTGTAGGGGATGTTTTATTTTTGAGACCTACATTGTAGATGATGTTGATCTGTTTATATTTGTCGTTTTGGGCAATGGGCATGCAACTGATATTTGTCTCGACTTGCATTTGAAACAATCAATCTCGCACAATATGTTTTACGAACGTGTAGGGGATGAGCTTCACCATGAAGAGGAAGAGACTAACCTGTACGCGCTTCAACGACTGAAAAGAGTTGAAGCAAATGAAGAAATCTTTAGAAACCTTGGTCTGCCGGGGACCCTAAACGGAGACAGTAGAAATAAGGTTTTATTGTTTTATTTCCGTTCGCAAGTTTCTATGTTGCAGTGTTACTTCTTAGTACCGTAGACATTGCAACTGGATTTTTTTTAGAAGCCCTTGATTTCACCATGTAAATGTAACAAAATTTTCTTCCTTTTAGAAGCCCTTGATTTTCACCATGTAAATGCAACTAGATTTTTTTTAGAAGCCCTCTCTTGCTAAGCTTTTAACCTATTCCAAAGCTAACTTTTCTTCCTTTTTGGCTGTCGAGGCCTCACAGGTTCCTAATAAGGGGAGAGGGCAGAAGAGTTCCACGCCGAAGGCAACCAGTCCTGTTACCAGCGGAAGAGGTTCCAAGAGAGTGTTGGCACCTCCTCAAGAAGTCCCAAGACTAACTAGGCAGCGGGCAAGGGCATTGTCTGCTACAAACCCAGTCGAAGGAACACAAGAGGATAGCACCCAAGTGCATGATGACGGAAAGGATCATATTTGTTGTTGCTAAATATTATTTACTCTGTTGATAACCACTTAACGATTAACACGTGATTGCAATTTTGTTAGAGGAAGAAATCAGAACTACTCCAAAGGGCACAGGAAGATCCGGGAAAGATCTGGAAAGGATCAACAAAGGAATGGACAAGAAGCTGGCAATCCACATTTCGGAAGGGAAGAAACGGCCAGAAGTACCATTGCAAGCTGCAAAGCTTGCAACTGAAGGCGACATCGTACTTCGGCGGCACATACCAGTCCTTCCTCACTGGAAGATGTATAGGGATGAGCGGGAGCGGGAACATCTTGTTAACTACATCAACAAAGTTTCTGTAAGTATATCAACTCATGGCCAAACACTCAAGTGAAATTCCATTTTACTTGCTGCACCAAACCTGACAATCTCTCTGTTGCCCGATCTTTGTATGCGAGATGGGGATAACTTTTATTTGCCGTACTAGGTCCAATTTTCCGTGGACACCACAAGCTAACCAGTGATTTCAGCATGTGCTGACATGATGAAATGCGGCCAGCGTCAGATGAGATATAAGCTAAAGAAGAAGTTCTTCAATAATATACCAGCGAATGATGTGGTTGTCAAATCTCCTGTGCCATCCATGAATGACGATCAATGGGAAGCACTAGTGAAGTTGTGGTCAAGCCCACAGCACAAGGTACGGCAGAACTTCAAATTGCCTTGTTCCTCTTGTGTCTTGTCGGTCAGCCTAATGTCAAATACAATTGTACATTCAGGATGCCGTCTGATTTCAAGGTAGACATATAATAATTACTGTGTTGTATCTAAACTTGTTTTGTTCTACGTGATCCCTCTGTTGTGATTTAATTGATCATTGTAGGATTAAGTGTTATGTTATCATTGTTCTACTGTTAGTTCAATTTGCTCATTGCATAAAACTACCTGAACTAAGTACTATCGATAGAGTGTGAATGGCACCCTTTATCCCGTGCTGTGTTCGTGGAACACGAGGACCATCCCCTGTTGTCATCATTATGATCACCGTGTTTGGATATCGGACATTTGTCCACTGTTCGTTTTACATCATATCAATTTTTTCTCTATCACTCACCGAAATGTACTTTCTGCAGAAAACGTGTCTTGCAAACCAGCAGAACCGTGAGAAAGTATAGATGAATCAGCGCACAGGCTCCCGGTGCTACGTTGCCCAGGCTCATGCCTTGGTAAGGAACTAGTCAGTCGACGTCTTTGATTTCTTCTTATTAAATGCTGATTAGAAATTTCTTTGCACATCATTTCAGAGAGATATATTCGATGAAGAGCCCACGCCGGTGGAGCTGTTCAGGGAGTTCCATTCATCACAGAAAATTGGTTCTATTAGTGAGACAGTTCAGAAAGCTCTTGTAAGTGGTTTTCTCCTTTTCATGTCCTTTTATAGCTTTATATATTGGCACTCTAAAAATCTGTTAACAAGATGGAACTTTGACCTGTAACCCTTTTTTGCTAGGATGATATGGAAGAGATAATGGAAGAATCTGTACAGCGAGAGGAACCGCCGTCTCCTGGTCGTGCTGTTCGTGAAGTTGTTCAAGTTTAAGTTGTTCGTGAACCAATAAGGAGAGGACACGTTGTCCAATAAAAAAATGGCATGTGGACCAATAGAACGATGACACGCGGACCAACAAGAGAGTGCCACGTGGACCTGTAAAAAAAGACATATGGACAAATGAGAAAACGATATGTGGACCAACAGGATGATGACACGTGGATAGCCACGTCATCCTGCCATCGTGGTAGTGCTGCCATGTCATCTTGCCAACATGGCGTTGCTGCCATGTTGGAAGCCATGTCATCGCGCCGCCATGGCAGTATACGTATACGATGTACGGGGAAGTTTATGACGTTTTAGGATCCGTCCCCTCACCACAGCAAAAGGTCATAAATCACGACTGACCACACTCGACTGCTGGCGGACCCTAAAAGGTCATAAATCGCGATTTATGATGAAAATTTCGTCACTACAAGCAGTCGGTGATGCGTTAAGAACGTCACTAATCAGCATATCTATTCTAGTGCTCCCAAGATACAAAAGGCCATCTCTCAAATTCTTACATGCCTGGTACAAAGGAGAAGACAGTGACGAAGCTTCATCGGTCATTTCCTTCATCTTTTGCCTCGTCTCGATAGCATACTTCTTGCTTACGCGAAGGCGTTCACGAAACGTGTCAATCTGTTATTCTAGGGCACCAAGGATAGGAAGAGCCTAAAAAATAGGAAAATCAAAGTGAGCTTATTTTTCAGAAGATGGATTTAGAAGACGAAGATGCAAAACAAACCTTTATCTGATTTGCATAAAAGGCTTTGCACAACATCTTGTCATGCACATTGGCAAGTTTCTGCTTGACATCAGGAAAGCGAAGGTCCTTCAACACACTGTTAACATCTTTCATGAATTCGGATCCAGGAAAAATGTCCGAAGGGTACAGCATGTGAAGATCATGTCCGGTATAGTCAGAATCCGGCTCCCACACAATCATCGTAGTAGGCTCAACTTCGAAAGCACGGAAACGAGGAAGCTTATCAAAGCTATCAAATTCAGACGAAGCGTCTTCGAAAGAATCACTTTCGGATTCAGAAGAATCTTCGCTGTCCTCGCTTTCTGAAACACTGTCGTTCGGCGGGGCAACCCTAACAGGATCGACCTCAAGGGAGGAGCTGCGAAGCTGTTTCATCGGTAAAGCAGCAGGTATCGAAGGCCTTCTCCCTCGACGGCCAGTAGAGGTCCTGGCCTCCTCAGAAAGCGAAGCCCTAGAACGCTTCTTACGAGCTGTAGATGGAATTACATGATCACCATATTGACGACCACGAGCCTCAAAAGATCGGTTAAAGCGAGAAACTATGCTGGCTTCTCGATGACGCGTCAATTCTTTATCAGCGAAGGACCCAACAATCTTGACGGCCAAGGCCTCAATATCAGAGACAGGAACACCTAAAATCACAGGATATGGAAAATTATAATACCAAAAATAAAAATAAAGAAGAAAAGAAAAAAGAAGCAGTAGAAGAAAATAAAATTACCTTGGTCCGATAATATATATCGACGAAGACCATTGTCATAGCGATTCTCTGCAAAATCAAGAGACCAATCGCGCCGAAGGGGGTCTACGCCTGCTGAAATGTATTCTTCCACCAGGTCACGATAGCTAAGTAAAGATCTGGCTCTACTAAGGGCACTCATGCAGCCTTCGTGATGGGCATCAGAGTTCACCCGAGCCTGGGTGGTCTCATAAGACTGACAATTCCACTACCCTCGCCGAACTTCATATAAAACCACCTTCATTTCCATCCAAATCGAACCTTATTCATCTGACTGAAGGATGGAACACAGTCATGAGAAACGGGGTTGAAGTTAATAACCCATAAACTATCCGAGAGCTCAACAGATGTAGGCTGGAAGTGAACGCGATGTGTGAAAGCGAAGACTGACAAGCTAGGTTCCACCCCTTCGGATGAACAAAGCCAAACATAAATGGCTAGCTTTGCAATTGCATTTGGAGTGAGTTGGTAAATGTCAAGGTGAAACGCCTCCTGAACCTGAGCAACAAAGGGATGTGCCGGGGCACGAAGCCCAAAGGCAAAGAACTGTCATACCCCAATTTCTGGAGCATGTTGTGCATCATGTATCAGTCCCTGGATCAGTAGCTGATACGCACAAGAACACAGATATGTCAATCGAAAGCATACTTCGTATAGGTAAATATTATAATACCTGAGATATCACCTTTAATGGCGGTTCGACAAGGATACTGAACTATCCAAGTCCGTCCGACCGACTAATGGTGATGCAGACAATCAGCGGAAACACGGCCCAAGCCTACAGGCAGACTTGAGTGGAGAACGAAAACCAATCGCCGTCGTCTCTTACGAAAGCTTCTCTCACTAAAAACGTTAAGAGAAAACCGTGAGTACATGATGTACTCAGCAAACCCTAACACAAGGGGTAAATACATGCAGGGGTGTAAACAAGGATGAGGCTGATGGTTCAGTGTATCGGCGGAAAGCCAATTTTATGCATGGGTTGATTTTGAAAACAAAATCAGTTCGCAAACTAAGTCAGGTATGGTAATTAATTTAATGGGGTTGGTTGGCCCTGGGGGAGAATAAATCCTTCCCGCCAGTTCCCAAATTTTATGCTGGCCGGAAACCAGCGCACGGCTCCAAACCGGTGTATTCCGAAAAACACGCCAAGGAGTACTCACGCCAAAGTCTAATCACGTGTGGCCATGGCTTTCGCATTGTCCAATACCGTGGAACACGGCTATCCGGATAGATTTTTACACTCTGCAGAGGTTGTACACTTTCCCCACGAGGGTTGCCAATCCTTCCCTCCGGGCGTGGGTCGGAAATGACACCTAATGGTCCCGTACCTGCCTAGTGTCACCACGGTACCACCCCGGAAAATCAGCGACCAGGGGCTTCACATCAATAATTCATAATATCTTGGCCATAGCGCTTTCATTTGCCGGACCCGACGCCAATCTCGTCAAAGTCTTCTCCTGGCTTCCGGTTGCACTCTGCCTCCTGGTGGTACCGGGCGATCACTAGTAGGGTGTGGTTCCAAACCCTACCCATAATAGGGCCTCGTGGTTGCACCGCGTGCTAGGCCAGACGGCACATGAACCGGTCCTTATACGACCGATGCAAGCATCTTCAATAGCTACCCTCCTGCGAGGAGTAGCGTCCCAGAGGTAGCCTCCCCACTGAGGACTACCTCGCTTGCACCCGTCTAAAACATACCCCCACTATGGGTTGCACTTACTAATCCCACCCATTTTCGCATTCACACACACCACCAAGACACACGCATTTTACACCAAAAATCATGTGAGCAAGATTAATTTAACACAGTGTGAATGAGTCCTAAGCAGCATATTGATCTATCTCATCATTAAAGATTAATGATGGTGGATTCCTAGGTTTATCAAGGGATTTAGGATAAGCAACACCAAGGAATGGCCATCAACAAAAACTTAGGTCATTCTAAGCATTTAAATCACTTTTAAATACTATGCACACTTTATTTGAAAACAGGCTCTAAGTGGGATCATTTGCAATCATGGGTTCAGCATGATCAATGGGGGTTAGGGCTTGCCTACAAATCGCTTTCCTAATCTTCAAACTCTGACTCGAGGCTTGATTCTCTGAGTTGCTCTTCGTGCTTGGAGCTTGTATCTCTGGGTTGGTCTTCGCGCTTCAAGTCCTCAGCAGCTCTTCGAAGTCTTCCGGCTCTTCCTCGACTCTCGCGTAAACTAGCGCATAAAACAGTACGTATAAACTACAGTAAAATAAATAAAAGAACAAAAGAAATAAAGAATCAAGAAAAGCCAAATAAGATCCAAAGAAACTTCGCGAAGAACGAGAGACTTAACCATGCATGATGCAGCACATTAATGCAGAGTATGCTATGTGTCATAGGTGATACACCTGGCCTTGTAAGGGCCATATTCACCTAGACAAGCTATTAGTTATCTATTTTTCTCTAATATGAGAACATGGGTGTGGGGTTATGCGTATGATCCTTGTTGGGTGAACACCTTGGGGTGAAGATGATGAGATGCGTATGCTTCATTGGTGGTGATTGTGTGCATATCTAGTATGCAAGCTTCTATATTATTTCTATAAAAAGAACATGCATGAATGCAGGCGATGGTATCTGCAGCGTGTGTACGTGACTATGCGCGATATGAATGCATGACTGCAGATAAAATGCCAAATTCAAATAAAGGAAGCTGGCAATTAAAATACGAGATAACTCCAATAAGATCCAATAAAAGATCAATTATAAGAGCTGAACAAAGGATCAGAAGGAGTTGGGCGAGGGTACTAGGTTAGGTTCGATAGAGCGAGGGTTGATTTAGGTTAGGTTCGAGATTGGGTTTGTGATAAAATAAGGGTACTGGGTTGGAAGTGGAATGGTACGGATGATCGCTAGGTTTAACGCTAGCGAGCAAAAGAATGGATAGGTTATACGAAGATGAATTGAGAGGTGCGGGAGATATTAGGCGGAATAGCATCACAGGATGGGTTAGGTTTACATGCGCAGATAATTGCGACATGCGTGATCATCATCGCAGGATTAACTGAGAAATGATATAAGAAGTGAAGGGTATTTTAGGGATCAATGCTTTCTAGACCTGGTGTGGGGCTTCAAGAACAGTACCACGAGGTACTACGCGATTTCACGAACTCGTGGGCGCGAGAATCACCCAAAACGGAGTTCGGATTAAAAAGATATGGACCTTTGAAGATTAGGGGGGGCTGATTCGTAATTATAAAAAGGTTTTTGAGGGCTTAAGTGTAATTACAGAATATGTCCAGGGACCTATCTGTAATTATGGAAAAGTTTAGGGGTCTGGGTGTAAAAAGTCAGGGGTTAAAACATAATTACAGAAAAGTTTAGGTACTTTTCTGTAAAAATGCAGGGCTTAAACATGATTACTGAAAAGGTCAGGGGCTTATCTGCAAAATGTACAGGGTTCTGGGAATTTCTGGAATTTTCCGGATTTATTTTTGTATTGGAAATTATTTATTGCGCAATGCGGATGCAATAAGGGGGATTAATGGTTTATCTTTATTTAGGAAACGACATCAGAGGCTGACATGTGGGACAAGGGCGTCAGTCGCACTATTCTGCGGACTCGGTCCACAGTGTGGTGGACCGGGTAGGGGTGTGTCTACGGTCCACGTAGCACCGGGTGCACCGGGCCGGGGAGGTGGCCGGGGAAAGGGAGCGCACGGCGGCGGCTCGTCGGGAACCTCGCCGCCGGCGTCCTGGATGGGCGTGTGGTGATGGGGAGTGGTTGCCAGGGACGAGCGTGTGGAGGCGGACCGGGGCGTCCTACGTGTCGACGTTGGAAGGCGGCGGTGCGGTGGCGAGAGCCCGTCGGAGTTGGCCGAGGCGGCAGCGCGCAGGAGAAGTGTGTGCGCGAGGCGAAAGGGAGGGGAAGGAGAGGCGCAGTGGAGAGAGGGGCTCACCTCGTGCTCAACGGGGTCGAGGGAGGCCGGGAGGTGGCCGGGGCCGGGGAGGATACGACGGCGAGTGGACCTCGTCGTCGACCTCTTCACTCGTGGCTCGGGTGCGGGTCGCGGAAGGAGGAGAAGGGGCGCGGGAGCTCGGAGAAGCTCGCCGTGAGCTGGGTTGGGCCGGAGGAGGTCGAGGGGGAGAGATCGACCGAGGGGAAGGAAGGAGAGGAGGGGGGAAATGGCGGACGCGGTGAAAGAGAGGGGAAACGAGGGGGCACGGCGACGATTTAAGGACCCTAAGGTCGGTTCCGAATAGTAAGGCGGTGGCCAACACGGCACGGGAGCGGCGGCGACGGGTCGTGGTCGGCGGCCGGGGCCCCCGTGCGCGGCGGCGGCCACGCGGAGACGATGAACCCGACAGGTGGGGCCCACCTGTCGGCGGAAGGAGGAGGAGGGCGCGGCTGCTGGGCCAACGGAGCGGGCCGGGATGGCTCTGCGCGGCCCAGGCGCGGCTGAGGGAAGGAAAGAGGGGAGGTGGGCTGGGCCTGAGGGAGGAAAAGGGGAGAACTGGCCCGATAGCAAAAGGAGAAAAGAATAAGCTTTTCTTTTCTAGGGATTTGAATTTGAAGAGATTTCAAATTCAAACAAAAACAAGGTTTGATCAAAGAGTCGAAACAAATCCAAATAAACACGAATATGCATATGGTGAAGGTTGTGCAGGTTTAAAAAAAATTCAAACTTTTGAAAATTCGAGTGTATTAGCTCAAACTAGGACAAATTTATTTAATTTGTTGTAAATTCGAAAAGTTCAATTTTTAGTGAACTTTTAAATGAACACAAGCACTTGAGCACATATTTTAATATTTGGAAGATTTCAAATTCAAACTAGGTTTAATTTATTTAGTGAATTTTCATTTTGCAAAATCATGTCAAGGTAAGGGTTTAGAAAAAGGTTCAAATTTGGAGTGATTTTTATCCCTTTTTAAGTTTACTTATTTATTTATTTCTTCTTTTCTTTTCTTTTCTTTTTTTTTTTTTGGCTCTGAAAAGTAGGGTATTACAGATCTACCCCACTTAAAAGAAATCTCGTCCTCGAGATTTGAAAAGGTCTTCTGGGTGGAGCGGATCTTCTCTTGGGTCTTCATACTTGACGGTTGTAGCACTTGCTTGGGAAGGAGCAAAGCTTCTTGCTTCGGGTGATCCCTCACGTCGATTGCTTCGCCACGGGAAGACAGGCTTAAGGATTCGATTTTCAGGGTTTTGTTTTATTATTATTATTATTGTTATTAGGGCTCACTGACTGAAAATCCTACCCCACTTAAAGGATTTTCACTTGGGGCTCGCTGGCTGATACTGCACGGTTGCCTTGAACTCTGGTCATCTCTAAGCACTGCTCGAGGTGAGATTGTTAGCTGGCTCCTCAACCTTTCCTGTGAAGGGCTGATGATTCTAAGTACTCTGATCCATGCAGGATGCAACATGTTGACTGTCTTCACAAATCTCTCATGTGATCTGAACCACTGTTTCTGGTCTGGTGTGCTGACACTTTCTCTATTTATCATGGTGGGATCACAGTCCTGACATCCCGTCTTACAGGACACCAGATTCGAGAATGAGTCTGGAGCAGACTCTCTGTCAAGATTCAGCTTTAGAACAGCACTGTCCCTAACCAGATGTTTGTCCTCTTGACAGGTTAAATTAGCTGGTAATGCACCTTGGACTATTTGAGAAATTGTCCAGAAGGAACTGACTTGACTGCAGCAGGGTATGGAAGGGAATATGGCACAAACATTGCCAGCTGGTTAGCAGACTCTTCCCTTAACATGGTTCTGGAAGACATATGCTTCAGAGCTAGCAAACTGTCGTTACCTAGCTCCAGGTTCACCTTTCCACTGGGGAACTAGTTAGTTGATTTCTCACGCTAAAAAGCTCCAATGCTTCAGCTTTTGCAGCAACGGACTTTGGATAATAGGTATGAATGCAATCACTCTCGAAGTCTGCCGCAAAAGGAGAGCGGATGTGAGGATTGATTCTGACTGTATGGTCATCATGGGCATACGCATAAAAAGCCTGAAGAGGATGCAATACTGTCCTTGCGGTTGTTGCTCTCATTCTGTTTGGTTCTGCCAACATCTGACACTGTAGGTTTATGGTATTTCACTTCTATATATATATTAACCGAGGTCCTCACTGAGTGATAGAAGACTGTCACGGATGCGTCTCATTTTCAGGCCTTCTGTTTGTGGTGCTTGGATCCTTAAGTCAGTCTTGGGGACAGACTTGAATTTCCTTTAGCTGACCGTACCAGTCTTTGATCCTGGGTTGTGGGTTATGGGCCTACTACGCTTCCGCTGCGCTACTCTGATACTGGCTTCTGACCATGGAGGACTTGTTCTGGAACTGGCCCGATGAGGAACTTCTGAGTACTTGTGTATTACCAGTACTCTCTCCAAGGGTCTGGCTTTTATGTTGCTTGCCATATTGTCGTCTTTTGATTCTCTTGGATCATATCCCACTTTAATCCATGTCATCAGCGATCTTTCTCGGGTCTCACCTGAGTACATTTCTGAGGTATCCATTAATATCCAGTAGATCCGTGTCAGTGCTGTCATGGACAAGTGATGTGGGTTTTGTCCTTGACAGGGTTCCCTCACTGTGGAGGTTCCATGGTTATGGGCTGTTGATTCCTGTTGTCTCTTTGGTGTGGGACCATTGAGTTTTTGTGTTGGGCCATTGGTGGTGATGGCTGACCTCTCTTTGTCATTATCTCGACTGTCATTTGCTTTACTTCCTTGGTTAAGCTTTCTTTTTCATGTGGTTGGTTGACTAGTGGCTGACAGCTTGGTACTTTCAGTACTGTCTCATGCAAACTTTAAGCTACTGTTGAGGTGAACTTTTGACTTGCTTGAGCTAGCAGCCCATCAGAGGTTGCTTGGCAGGGGTTTGGGTATAGGTTTGGGAACGATTTGACATTAGGTTGTTCTTTTCTTTTGATTCTTGTTGTTTATGTTTGGTTTTATCTGGGAGCACTCAAACATAGAAACACTGAACAAGAACAACGGAAACCATCGAATCACTCAAGCAACGCGATTTGTTTGTTGTGGTTTTATGATATTAGCGCACTAAGAGCGAGGCTTAAAGCTTCAGGGTATGCAGACTATCGTTTTCTTCTGTTGGCATCGGAACTCGACCAATAGTCTTCGACCAAAAAGAATTGAGGGGGTCACATGACTTGGTCGGTTAAAAGGAAAACTGTTGACCACATTTCTGTGGTAAAGTGACTTCACTGCGTTGATGTCTTGACATTATTTGGGATACGTGTTGCTTGATTATTGGGTTTGTTAAGCTTCCACTTTTCAACTCAACCTTTCCTGAGCATTAGCTGTGACTTGAATCCATTGTTCAAAGCAAGGCATCAGGGGTGCTCTTTATTTATGGAACGTCTTACAGTTCTAGTCCAATCCATTCTAGGAGCTTTACAAGTTCAACCATTATTGGGCATGGTTACTACAGCTCCTGTATGAAGATAACATCCTTGCATGCTGGTGAGCGGTACTCTATTTTACCCACCATGCTTCGGGGCTATCTGCTGTAGAGTGCCCATGCTCTCGGCATACGTGACACTTCCGGTTAGTCCGGGGTTTCTTCCGGGCCTTCTGAGATGGCACACTGGTGCTGTTTGGGTGATCGTGCTCATGGGTTTGTTGGGAAGGAATTGGTCCTTGCTTGTAGAGTGGGCAACTGACTATCATGTGCTCTGGATCTTTACCGTGATAGCAATGCCTCGGCTTTGTGACCTCTTCATGCGTGACTTGATTTGATGCTTGCTTGTCCTTCTTTTTCTTCTGCTTGCAGCTCTTGCTGGGGTTCTGAGGCTGCTTGTCCTGTGTGGGACAGATGATTCCTTCACTAAGCCTCTTCATTGATTCTTCCAGACTGTTCAACCTTTCAAGTATACTTCCGAGGACGGGAGTTAGCTGCAGGCGCGTGTTATCCATATTATTCCATACTTCTTGTCTCTCACGCTCCTGTACCGATGCATGGGTATCTCCAAGTGGTGTTGAGAGTGAGTGCAGGTCTCTTTCCACATCAATTGCATCTTCTTCATCTTTGCCTAATCCAAACGTGGGGCTGTCGGAAAACTGATGTCCGGGGTCACGACAGTTGTAACACTTTTTCTGGTACTTGGTATTTTTAGCAATTCCGACCCTGTCTTTTGATTCGGGTACCATGTCTGGTGCGCGGTACACCTGGTACGACACGCCTTCCACTTCTATGATCACATAGTCATGGTCGCCCATTGAATTGGGGACTTCTGCACGCAGGTACTTCTGGGTGAGGCTTCTTTCTTGTCGTTGAAGGGAGCAGAGGGGTTTTTAAACCAGAGAAGGGGAAAGTAGTATGGAATATTTTGCAAATAGTTTTGAAAATAGTCTTTTTCGAGCGCGTCTAATCCTAGGTTTTCGTCCTACAGTCAAGTATTGCTCTGATACCACTCTGTCATACCCCAATTTCTGGAGCATGTTGTGCATTATGTATCAGTCCCTGGATCAGTAGCTGATACGCACAAGAACACAGATATGGCAATCGAAAGCATACTTCGTATAGGTAAATATTATAATACCTGAGATATCACCTTTAATGGCGGTTCGACAAGGATACTGAACTATCCAAGTCCGTCCGACCGACTAATGGTGATGCAGACAATCAGCGGAACCACGGCCCAAGCCTACAGGCAGACTTGAGTGGAGAACGAAAACCAATCGCCGTCGTCTCTTACGAAAGCTTCTCTCACTAAAAACGTTAAGAGAAAACCGTGAGTACATAATGTACTCAGCAAACCCTAACACAAGGGGTAAATACATGCAGGGGTGTAAACAAGGATGAGGCTGATGGTTCAGTGTATCGGCGGAAAGCCAATTTTATGCATGGGTTGATTTTGAAAACAAAATCAGTTCGCAAACTAAGTCAGGTATGGTAATTAATTTAATGGGGTTGGTTGGCCCTGGGGGAGAATAAATCCTTCCCGCCAGTTCCCAAATTTTATGCTGGCCGGAAACCAGCGCACGGCTCCAAACCGGTGTATTCCGAAAAACACGCCAAGGAGTACTCACGCCAAAGTCTAATCACGTGTGGCCATGGCTTTCGCATTGTCCAATACCGTGGAACACGGCTATCCGGATAGATTTTTACACTCTGCAGAGGTTGTACACTTTCCCCACGAGGGGTGCCAATCCTTCCCTCCGGGCGTGGGTCGGAAATGACACCTAATGGTCCCGTACCTGCCTAGTGTCACCACGGTACCACCCCGGAAAATTAGCGACCAGGGGCTTCACATCAATAATTCATAATATCTTGGCCATAGCGCTTTCATTTGCCGGACCCGACGCCAATCTCGTCAAAGTCTTCTCCTGGCTTCCGGTTGCACTCTGCCTCCTGGTGGTACCGGGCGATCACTAGTAGGGTGTGGTTCCAAACCCTACCCATAATAGGGCCTCGTGGTTGCACCGCGTGCTAGGCCAGACGGCACATGAACCGGTCCTTATACGACCGATGCAAGCATCTTCAATAGCTACCCTCCTGCGAGGAGTAGCGTCCCAGAGGTAGCCTCCCCACTGAGGACTACCTCGCTTGCACCCGTCTAAAACATACCCCCACTATGGGTTGCACTTACTAATCCCACCCATTTTCGCATTCACACACACCACCAAGACACACGCATTTTACACCAAAAATCATGTGAGCAAGATTAATTTAACACAGTGTGAATGAGTCCTAAGCAGCATATTGATCTATCTCATCATTAAAGATTAATGATGGTGGATTCCTAGGTTTATCAAGGGATTTAGGATAAGCAACACCAAGGAATGGCCATCAACAAAAACTTAGGTCATTCTAAGCATTTAAATCACTTTTAAATACTATGCACACTTTATTTGAAAACAGGCTCTAAGTGGGATCATTTGCAATCATGGGTTCAGCATGATCAATGGGGGTTAGGGCTTGCCTACAAATCGCTTTCCTAATCTTCAAACTCTGACTCGAGGCTTGATTCTCTGAGTTGCTCTTCGTGCTTGGAGCTTGTATCTCTGGGTTGGTCTTCGCGCTTCAAGTCCTCAGTAGCTCTTCGAAGTCTTCCGGCTCTTCCTCGACTCTCGCGTAAACTAGCGCATAAAACAGTACGTATAAACTACCGTAAAATAAATAAAAGAACAAAAGAAATAAAGAATCAAGAAAAGCCAAATAAGATCCAAAGAAACTTCGCGAAGAACGAGAGACTTAACCATGCATGATGCAGCACATTAATGCAGAGTATGCTATGTGTCATAGGTGATACACCTGGCCTTGTAAGGGCCATATTCACCTAGACAAGCTATTAGTTATCTATTTTTCTCTAATATGAGAACATGGGTGTGGGGTTATGCGTATGATCCTTGTTGGGTGAACACCTTGGGGTGAAGATGATGAGATGCGTATGCTTCATTGGTGGTGATTGTGTGCATATCTAGTATGCAAGCTTCTATATTATTTCTATAAAAAGAACATGCATGAATGCAGGCGATGGTATCTGCAGCGTGTGTACGTGACTATGCGCGATATGAATGCATGACTGCAGATAAAATGCCAAATTCAAATAAAGGAAGCTGGCAATTAAAATACGAGATAACTCCAATAAGATCCAATAAAAGATCAATTATAAGAGCTGAACAAAGGATCAGAAGGAGTTGGGCGAGGGTACTAGGTTAGGTTCGATAGAGCGAGGGTTGATTTAGGTTAGGTTCGAGATTGGGTTTGTGATAAAATAAGGGTACTGGGTTGGAAGTGGAATGGTACGGATGATTGCTAGGTTTAACGCTAGCGAGCAAAAGAATGGATAGGTTATACGAAGATGAATTGAGAGGTGCGGGAGATATTAGGCGGAATAGCATCACAGGATGGGTTAGGTTTACATGCGCAGATAATTGCGACATGCGTGATCATCATCGCAGGATTAACTGAGAAATGATATAAGAAGTGAAGGGTATTTTAGGGATCAATGCTTTCTAGACCTGGTGTGGGGCTTCAAGAACAGTACCACGAGGTACTACGCGATTTCACGAACTCGTGGGCGCGAGAATCACCCAAAACGGAGTTCGGATTAAAAAGATATGGACCTTTGAAGATTAGGGGGGGCTGATTCGTAATTATAAAAAGGTTTTTGAGGGCTCAAGTGTAATTACAGAATATGTCCAGGGACCTATCTGTAATTATGGAAAAGTTTAGGGGTCTGGGTGTAAAAAGTCAGGGGTTAAAACATAATTACAGAAAAGTTTAGGTACTTTTCTGTAAAAATGCAGGGCTTAAACATGATTACTGAAAAGGTCAGGGGCTTATCTGCAAAATGTACAGGGTTCTGGGAATTTCTGGAATTTTCCGGATTTATTTTTGTATTGGAAATTATTTATTGCGCAATGCGGATGCAATAAGGGGGATTAATGGTTTATCTTTATTTAGGAAACGACATCAGAGGCTGACATGTGGGACAAGGGCGTCAGTCGCACTATTCTGCGGACTCGGTCCACAGTGTGGTGGACCGGGTAGGGGTGTGTCTACGGTCCACGGTGCACCGGGTGCACCGGGCCGGGGAGGTGGCCGGGGAAAGGGAGCGCGCGGCGGCGGCTCGTCGGGAACCTCGCCGCGGGCGTCCTGGATGGGCGTGTGGTGATGGGGAGTGGTTGCCGGGGACGAGCGTGTGGAGGCGGACCGGGGCGTCCTACGTGTCGACGTTGGAAGGCGGCGGTGCGGTGGCGAGAGCCCGTCGGAGTTGGCCGAGGCGGCAGCGCGCAGGAGAAGTGTGTGCGCGAGGCGAAAGGGAGGGGAAGGAGAGGCGCAGTGGAGAGAGGGGCTCACCTCGTGCTCAACGGGGTCGAGGGAGGCCGGGAGGTGGCCGGGGCCGGGGAGGATACGACGGCGAGTAGACCTCGTCGTCGACCTCTTCACTCGTGGCTCGGGTGCGGGTCGCGGAAGGAGGAGAAGGGGCGCGGGAGCTCGGAGAAGCTCGCCGTGAGCTGGGTTGGGCCGGAGGAGGTCGAGGGGGAGAGATCGACCGAGGGGAAGGAAGGAGAGGAGGGGGGAAATGGCGGACGCGGTGAAAGAGAGGGGAAACGAGGGGGCGCGGCGACGATTTAAGGATCCTAAGGTCGGTTCCGAATAGTAAGGCGGTGGCCAACACGGCACGGGAGCGGCGGCGACGGGTCGTGGTCGGCGGCCGGGGCCCCCGTGCGCGGCGGCGGCCACGCGGAGACGATGAACCCGACAGGTGGGGCCCACCTGTCGGCGGAAGGAGGAGGAGGGCGCGGCTGCTGGGCCAACGGAGCGGGCCGGGATGGCTCTGCGCGGCCCAGGCGCGGCTGAGGGAAGGAAAGAGGGGAGGTGGGCTGGGCCTGAGGGAGGAAAAGGGGAGAACTGGCCCGATAGCAAAAGGAGAAAAGAATAAGCTTTTCTTTTCTAGGGATTTGAATTTGAAGAGATTTCAAATTCAAACAAAAACAAGGTTTGATCAAAGAGTCGAAACAAATCCAAATAAACACGAATATGCATATGGTGAAGGTTGTGCAGGTTTAAAAAAAATTCAAACTTTTGAAAATTCGAGTGTATTAGCTCAAACTAGGACAAATTTATTTAATTTGTTGTAAATTCGAAAAGTTCAATTTTTAGTGAACTTTTAAATGAACACAAGCACTTGAGCACATATTTTAATATTTGGAAGATTTCAAATTCAAACTAGGTTTAATTTATTTAGTGAATTTTCATTTTGCAAAATCATGTCAAGGTAAGGGTTTAGAAAAAGGTTCAAATTTGGAGTGATTTTTATCCCTTTTTAAGTTTACTTATTTATTTATTTCTTCTTTTCTTTTTTTTTTCTTTTTTTTTTTGGCTCTGAAAAGTAGGGTATTACAAGAACTAAAAAAAAACAACAGCTTCACCAAGTTCTAGGACCATAGACCATAGACCAGCATGAAGTTGGTGTCAAGGTACTCTTCGGTACATTCTGAAAAGCCAAACTCGTGATTAAAAGGCCAGTCAGCCAAAGGAACAGCTTTCTTGGGAGGCATCACCGAAGGTGGATAAACTCTAAAAAGAGAACAAAGAACCAAGGATGACCACTGTCAAGCGAAGGATTGAGAGGGAGAGGGAAGTCGATCGCTGTAAAAGTGAAAACAACTTCTTCAGTAAAAGAACCGAAGAGAGCATACTTCATATAGGCGAAGAAATTCACCGGGAAATGAGCCACTGAATCTGAGACGTAAACGCGAAAGGATGTGACATCAAAGGAATGACAAGAATCCGACCGTTTGCAGACTGGGGATAACTGTCTTAGGGTCCCACTACATGTAACACTTCGACAGTTGAGGGCTAGTGTTGGAGGGTCTAGCAATGGTCTACATCAAGCGAAGGGTTCCAATGCTGGCTAAAGGCAAAATCCAAGATGAGCAAAGGGTTCCGAAGGGGTCCGAAGGGTTAGATATCTCCAAATGTAATACTAGGTTCGGGTCTATAAATATGGCCAGACCCCGCTGTAAGATCATTAGTTTTTCGGGCCACGAGCCAAATACATCATTTACACCATTCCCAAAACTCTGTCGTCTCAGTACTCTTTGCCCGGCATCGCGGGCAAAAAGAGGGCTTCGCCGAACAGCATCAAGGGAGACCCGAGGCACAGCCTGTGCTCCCACCTTCGCACAGCATCCGCGAACAGTACAGGGGGCTTCGCCATGGACGAAAAGCGCCAGAACACCTGGAGGGCTTCGCTACATCAGGACAGGACAATCACAACACGTTGGGGGCTTCGTTTGACCTATCAGGGATCCTGTTCCCCCAACACACACACACACACACACAGACAAAGAGAGAGAGAGAGAGAGAGAGAGAGAGAGAGAGAGAGAGAGAGAGAGAGATGAAGAGGACGGTCGCACTAGAACAGCACCACGGAGGATTGACGCCGGCGACAACGGGGCAAAGAAGCACTACACACGAGTCAGAATGCACCGAGCCTCTTCTCTTTAAGAAGTAACGGTCATGAAGCATCTGGAAACTTCGGCTTGGTTCCCTTTTTCTTATGCTTGAATTTCCTACTCGGCAGGCTGCGCTGCAGCTGTTTACTGTAGCTGATGCTGGTAAAAATAGAAGGAAACACTGTAGCAGATACTGAAGAAATAATTGCGAACACTGTAGTGACCGCTTCAGCCTGCCGAGCAGGCTGAAGATTTGGAACATTTCCGTATAGTTTTTTACCAAGTGGCCGACAGTGTCTAGTTCATTTGGTTGAGCATAAGAATACCTGTGGCTAATAGGTTTGTGAGGGGTGTTCTTGTAGATAAATTGTTAGAACTCTGGTGTCAGCCACTCATAAAAAAAAAACACTAAGAGGATGAAAACTGTAGGGAATTAAACAAAAAACTGTAGGGGAAAAGTAATATTCTTGTAGTGAGATTATCTACTTGCATGCCTTTTCTCGAGCTGGTAAGAAACTATTTCATCATTTTGTTTTTTTTTTTGGTTAGTTGGTTTATTCTCGAACTAATCAATGTCAGTAAAAAATACGTATCAGGAGTACGTGGTATGTTTAGTAATTAGTACCACTGATTTGGGTTAACCAACGACATATACATTATTCTAGGGAGTAATTGAGGTTTTGATGTTGCCGTTTGTTTCGTATTATCTTCCTTTTTTATGCAAAAGAAATTTCAGAGTATTATGAACTTTAACACATAATTATATCTTTCGCTTTTTAGTTATTACTAGCAACTTGCCCGTGCTTCGCTACGGGCGACACAACATCTCACAAGATCTAAAACATAACAAGCAAATTTGTTTTACCGCACCATATAGCATCACAAACTTGAATAGATTTATATTACGGTTCTTTTTCTGGTTATTGTTGGATCATCCTACTACTAAAAAAGCTATAGTAACTGTCGTGTGGACAATGATTCCAAATTGTTTGTCATGAAATTTGGCAAGAGGTTTGTCTTTTGCCAGAAGCACGCCATGGATTGGTGAATGGTGGAGCGCATGAAGCATCAAGTACCATGATTGAAATCAGTGCGTTTTCATGGCACTTGGCAAGAGCTGATGGGATTTTTGCTTGGCACGTGGTGCTGAACTGCTGATGGTGTGGTTTGTGTTGATTGAGTTCGTACAGAACGTGGACGTGAAGGTGTTCAACAGATCGGAGGCCAGTGAGAATGTGTGCAGCTATGTGGCGTGTGTACGTGAAGAACTCCAAGGCCTTGCATGGGAGCTTTGTTGGGATGTTGATCAGAGGAGAAGCGGCTGCGGCCGTGAGTTGCTCGCTCAATGGGGCAGACAATTTCTGTACTTGTCAGTGTCGCCCAAATCTCTCCGGGTTTACCAAAGAGTTGCTTAACGAGCCAATGGTCGAGATGGGTGCATTGAATTAGTTCATCTTCCGCAAGATACAACACGTACTACGCAGTCGCTGCCGCGCGCTCGTCCAGTCGGGTCATCCCGTCACGCTCGCCCAGCCCGGTCGTTCCACCGCCGCCGTTGGCTGCCAGCCGCGTCAACTCCCGGCCCACCACAACGTGCGCCTGCCTTCGCGTTGCACTCCCGACGCTCTGTCGTCTGCCCAAGCCTTTGCCACCTCGCCCGACAGTGGCTCGCTCCGTCCGCTCGCTGCCGAGCCCTGCGGTTGCCCAAATTGGGACAATGGAGAACGCGTGGGCGATGAAGTCCGCCTGGAACGAATTTGTGCGGAGTAAAGGACACCGGTGAAGGCTCAGCTGTGAATCGAGGATGACACGGAGTCGGCGAAACAATTCTGTGGTGGTTCTCTCGTGCGGGCGGACGAACGAAAGAACGCAGAGGCACGAACCTATGGGCAGGCCACTAAATCCTACGGTAGTAGATCCTGCATCGAACACATCGTATGGTTCAACGAAGGCAGACCGGCCCAAAATTGACAAACATGTCACGAATTACAAACTTATTAGTATTAGATTAGATTGTCATCGCATAACCATCGTTCTCTCTCTCAAGCCCCAACGCAAATGAATAAAGAAAGAAGAAAAGGCTCCCATGAAACTGAAGCCACATCACATGTGTGCGGTAGGACCTACGCATATGGGAAGCTGATGCCTCTGCAACCGAATGAAAAATAGGAGAAAACAGCAGCTGTAGGGGAATTGCATGCGTCTTGGCAGGGTAGGAGTACGGACTAGTGAGTAGTGGATGCATTGGCTTTGATGAAATGTGTCAAAGCGTCAAAAGGAGTAGATATTGCATTGCTTTGTATTATAACTTGATAACTGAAACTATGGCTCTATGAAGTAATAGAGCAACTATAAAGAACACAGGACCGCACGTGTGAATTGGAAACTCACACAATATTGATAGTATCAAGCTGCGTATCGTTCGTACGTACCTCACGACACATGTGAACTGGAAACTCACAGCAGCAGTTCGCGGCGAGACGGGACGCCGACAATTAAGAGACAACGGCGTAGCCCACTCGAGCCGCGAGAAAGCATGGCTGCCCCGCCAGCGGGGCGTCGTGCGCAGATCATTGGAGACCAGCGCAGCAACCATGGCGGGCCGAGGTTGCTCCACTAGCTTCACGTGTCTGACATCGAGCTTGTCACGCCGTCTGTCAAGCTCGAGGTCGCTGTGTCATCCGGACAATTAATTAACCAGCCGCAGGGACGCCTCATCCGAGGCCATCGTGGTTAACCTTAACCTCTGTATTAGTATCTTCCAGCACAGATTGGCGCGTAAGCTGCCCGGCCGACGGGAGTGCAACGGGCCATGCATGTGTTCACAGAGTAATTTCCGTATTTCTATGTACTCATCCGGCTTTAAATACATCAACGATATTGGAACTTTGCTCCGCTCAATAACCAAACTATGCAATGAAGCCAGTAATCCCAAACGGCACAAGCAGTGCTCTTATTCCTGTGGACCCTGTGATCATACACTCACTGAAACATAGTATGAATGTATGAAGGAATGACAAGACTCATATTTGAGATTGGTACACACACCATAAACTGCTCAGAAAGCTTTTTCGAAGAGCAGGACGAGCCTAGCTTGCCGCACAAAACCTTCTGAGAATGAACGAGTTGATATGTTGCGAAACTTATGGACCAGCTTTGGCTTGTCGAGCTTCCACCACCTTTTCTTCAGTAGTGTTACCTATGGCATCATTTGCCTTCTTCAGTGGAACGCATAAGATCCTCCCAATCTTGTCCTGAAACGTTAACAGTATTGTGAGAAGTACAAACTTCGGAAAGGAAGAAAAGGATTAGAACTGGACAGCTTTTAAGAACAAGCATCGCTGATAGACCAAATAAAGAACACAATGAACCTTTGCCTTAGGATTCGTTAATTCTCTTTCTCAGTTCTAACTCCTTTAGATTTGCATAAATCGGCTTTGAAGTTCCTCAGAAAATGCACTGGAGTTTTTTCTGTTTAGTTCTGTTTGACGCATTGAAGTTTTCATGAATTCACAAGAAACTTACCCGAGTAACAATACCAAGCTTTTCCAGCTTCTTGACAGCATCGGCAACATCAAAGTTGCAATCCTCTTCAAATTCTTCTTTCATAAGCTGTTCGCAACGTAAATCAATATCCTGGATGCACATACAGTGATAGAAGTGAATCATTTGTCAAGTGTCCCCGCAACACATATATGTAGCTTCCTTTCAAAAGATTTAATATGCATTGGTTAATTAGATGCCTACTACAACGCTGAAAGTTTTCTGAATGGCAACTGTAATTCTAGTATACGTACAGTATAAATAAACAGCTAGGCTGTAACATATACTGCCTAGTAACATACTAACATGATGCAACCTGTGATACCACAGAACAATTCACATGCAAACGGAGAAAAGTTTATTCGATATCCTACACGAAAAGTACATTTGCAAGGTAGGCATGTAAAAATAATGAACCAGAGCAAGACAAAATAAATAATTGCGCAATATGTGCCAGAAATATCACTAGCAGCAATACTGGAAACCACTGAGTTCTGGAACATAGGCAGCATTTGGATAGATTACCTGTATTGTTGCCTTCCCTTGCTCCATCAAAATATAGTACGATAGGATAACCTCCTTCACCTGGAAATAAGTTTGAGAAACTTCAGTGACACAAACAGGTCAGGTTAAATATAGCAAGGACTTGGTGATGGTTGCATACTTCTTGCTGGATCACATCATGGCATAAGTGAAGTAGTGTTCCTTTCCCACTGTCAAGTTGATTATCATTTGTTGCCTTTGTGATTAAATTTTGGTAGGAGATCTTATTTGCTCGGAATCTGTTTGGAAAGAAAAAAATTTCATGGTCGGAAAACTGTACTAGTCCATCAGGTGCTTAACTTTAGATACATTAGTGATAGTATCAAATGACATGCAAACAAAACAAACTCTTCTTCTAATGAATTATAACTGAAATCACTTACGTCAAGTATATCTTTGCACAGTAAACAATCACGCCAGCCAAGATAGCTACAACGATCCATATGTCAGCCTTTGGTATTAGAAGATAACATATTAGAGTGGCCTGAAAGGAAAACGTTAGTCAGATGGTTGAAGAAGAAGCCCTTTTTAACATATAAGCCATCAAAGACATACCACAACAATAATAGCAGAAACAAGAAACTTGACCCAATCCGTTGGTGTTAAACTAGGATTCTTCTTCTCTTGCTATAATACACACATAACAATGTCAGATATTTGGTAGGATAATGACAGAACCGGCCCAAGAAAAACAAAATCTGATAAGAGCACAAGGGAAGTGTACTTCGAGTGAGCCACGTGTATTACCAGAACTAACTCCATATCAGCCATTGGAATATGCTTGAAGTGCTTTACAAATATTCCTCGATCAGGCTTATCTTTTGTACTTGCCCTCCTGTTTTTATGATCAAAATAAGCAACTATCAGATACCAAAATTTTTTGATGATTGGAATAGCTAATTGACACGATTTAAGAGAATTACCGACCGATATACAACAATCATCCTTTCAAATGTAGGCTCTTGAATTTTCGTTTTTCCTAGTAGATTAGTTATACTGCCATAGAAAAGGAATATGCCACATTACAAAGTACATTAAACTTTAGTAACTGAAGTTCCAGTGAAATGATGCCGAAATCAACAACCTTAATTCCATTTTCTCAAGACGAATGCGCTTAACGATGATGTTTTGATCTTCTACATCTTCATATGGTTCATCAGTCTTCTTAGTGTCCTTTTTTGACCTTTCTTGTTTCTTAGTGAATAATCTATCAATCCTGGTATTAAAACCGCACTGCGTTGTTATGATGCATTACCAAAGAGAAAACCATTCATTTTATCTACTGACATGCAGTTGATACTGAGATTCTAGGGCACCTTGTGACTCTGAGCAACAACCTCCACGCTCGAGATATGATCACATTCACTTTCTCCTTGAAGAAATATTCAGTTATCTGGTCTTCTCCAATGCCCCGACGGAATATAATATACTGCAGAGATATATATGATATGAAAAGAATAATATATTTAACTCTATGCAAAGTTAAAAATAAATAAAAAATAAAGAAGTAAAAGTAGTAGTTGCTTTCATTTGTTTATTTCTTTACGTGCTAAACAATCTTCATGATTCATCGGTGTAGTACAGTCACGCAGAATGAACAAGAGGAATTCACAAATACCTTATCAGCAAAATCTGGTAGATCTTCTTGTGGCTTTTCTTGTTGGTGTCCTCTAAAGTACCTTCTGAACAAATCTTGGTCTACCTATAATTTGTTCAAATAGCTAGCTAAAAATATAAATTGAGTGGTAGCATATGTCTTACAATAATTAAAAAGAGACTTCTTACCTTGGATTCATCAACTTCGATGGGAATTTTCAAAAGATACTGACCAGACTGTGCTACCTTGTACTCTTCTTTGGTTAACAACTTGAAGCTGCTCTTTTCCATCATCTACTTAAGATCACGATTTGTTTTGGGGGAAATAGAGTTAGTATTATTATTATCATATAAATCAAACTGATTAGTGTGAAAAGGAACACATAGCAGGGAAACCTGGAAAAGGTGTGTTAGGAAACTGAGTTCAAGAGTTTCTATCTCGCCAGGTGACATCTTTCGCTTGTTCAAAATTTTCTCACCGTTAACAGGATCAAAATAGATGTACAAATCCTGCATTGCAGTGCCATCCTTTAACCACATAAACTTGAGAATTATAGAAGGTTGTATAAATGAGTAAAAGAAGAGATAAGAACCATTAGTTCCTCAAATTGCAGAGAATACCAAGCGCGTATAGTGTACTCCACCCTCTTACATAACTTTTCGAACTCGGCACGGTCGTCATGCTCTGAAGATTAAATGCAGAGTGTTTGTGCATTATTGAAGCACGGAGTAAATTCTGGCCATTTTAATTCCAAAATTACAAAGAACATAATTTCACAACCAAAGCAAACTAAACGAACTTTATAAAGAAAAGCAAAATGTACATTTTTCACTCCACGATAAAATATTGAAGACTGGCAGATAAGTGAAACTGATATTAGCACTAGCCCATGCAGTATTTAGCTGAAATCATCCTCAACAAAGCCGCCCCCAAAATTGCTGACCGAAAGGAAAGGGCAAACAAAAAGAGGCCATTTTAAATTTCCTCTCTTTCCAAGGAAGGAATGCGACGCCGGAAATAGAATGGAATCAGACTGAACGAAGAAACCGGCGGCGCCGGAGATGGGAGTACCGATGAGGCTGGCGAGCTTCCGGACTAGTTCGACCTTAAGGATGGGGATGACGGACTCCTTCTCCAGCCGTACCTCATCGTCCATCTCCTCCTTCTCCATAGCCGCCGTCCACGCTTGTCCACCTCCATCCGCGTCTCAGGGTCGTATATAAGAGGACGGACGGGGACTGGAACCTTATTCTAGCCGTGGAGTCCGGGCAAGGGATGGTGTCGCGGTGAAGGATCATGAAAGCGCGCGCCCTTCTACGAAGTTGCCCAGACAAGGCAGGAAAGAGCCAAACAAGAAGCATATGTCCGTTTGCAGATTCATTGATCACTTTATCTTATCTGAAATTAATGGATCTAAACTTGATTGATTGATACTACCATACGGTTTTATCAAGCACTTCAGATTTCAAGATTAAGGACAAGCAAGGATGGACCGGCAAGCGCAAGTCTCGGCGGTGGAGAAGAACTTCGTGGAGGGATTGGAGGCACCAGAAGTTGACCTGCGCGTGCGGGGTCGCGGGGAGAAGGTGAGGACGGAGAAGCAAGGACGGCGAGGGCTTGTCGACGGCTGCGGCGATCACATCCGGAATCCTGAGCCATTTGGAGGCGAGCTGAGAGCGAGAGGAAATGGAGCCGTGAAGTCATTCGCTGTGAACGAGGGAGCCGAGCGATGGGCGTGCATCGGATGGCTGGAATCCTCCACGCGGCAATCATCTGGAGCGGGGCCGCAAAGCAGCGGTTTGCGGTTTGCGGACGGGCTGCAGGGGAAATTTTTTTCCCAAGGTGGGTTGTGCACTCCAGCGCGCTGAATGCATGAGAATGGACATTTGGTCGGGCCATGTTTCTTCCGATTGCTCTACTACATAAAAAGGCTGAACCGGATTATCAAACAATTTTTTCGTTTTGGTCTTGCTAGTTGGTCTTCCCTCGTTTTGAATTTATGTCGAATTCCACCCGTGCCCAAACAATTGGACAACTCTCAAAGCAAGAAGTTCTATATGGTCCCGTAAGCGCCCATCATAGCCACTCGTACATGTCACACACAGTGAGATCGTGGCCCAAACGTCGGTACAAAATAAGATATTAGGCTTGTCTTACCGTTAAATTTGACATGTGGTTAGAACAAAAAGTACTTAAGACAACGACCGACCAATAAACAGGGCTACCATCCTATACATCCCTGCTCAGCCAACAATTCATCATCATCAAATTCAACAATTACAAATAATAAGTGTAATCAGATCCTATACATGCAAAACGATGGTGACCTTCCACCGATTTGATTTTTACCGATCTAAGAGCATCTTCAGCAGAACACCAAAAACTGGAAACCTAAAACCAGTTTTAGGTAGAGGAGAGAGAAGGTTTTCAGAAAATTTTTGTGCTCTCCTCCAGCAGCATACCTAAAACTGGATACTTATAATCATTTTGCTTCATTCTCTCGAACCATTGCACATATTAACTCCAAAGATCACAACTCCATGAAATATAATTCAAACAGAGATGACCATAGTTGTAATTCAAATTTAAAAATCCCGCAAACATGACCATAGTTCAAATTCAAATTTAAATTCCACAAACTAAAATTACTACTAGATCATTCACTACCATCCCCACCATTGTCGGTTGAGCTTACATTGACACCATTGCCACCACCAACAGCAAAGGAGTCCTCATTGCCACCAGCAGCAGCAAAGGAGCTCCCACTGCCACCATTGCCACCAAAACAACCACCACCCATGAAGCCACCCATGTAGAACCCTCCCAAAGATTGTGCCGCCAGGACTTGATTCTTCATGATATCAAGGTAGGCTTTTTCCTTCTCATCTAGATTTGCTCCATCCATAAACATGATCTTTTGCTCTTGTTCTAGCCTCTTGGATGCTTCCTCAGCCGCCAATCTCCTCTCCTCAGCCGTCACTTTCCTCTCCTCAATAGCAGCACTTTGCTCCTCAGCCGCAGCTCTCCTCTCCCCAGCCGCAGCTGTCGCTCTCTTCTCCTCAGCCACCGCTTTTCTATCCTCCACTTGTTTTGGTAGGTCCACAAACTAAACATGGTCCTCGCCGTCCATGGCGACGCAAGCAACTGGACACGCAGAATCGACGACGGCAGGTCACCGGATCTGAGGTGGCGGACGAAGGTCGCGGTGGCGGCGGGGTGCCGTTTTTCCTTTCGCGCGCTGATTTCCTTATTTTTGGTTTCAGTGGAAACTCAAATATGAGTTGAGGAGAGAGAAATTTAGGTAGAAACCAAAAAAATTTAGGTTTTGGTATCCATTTAAGTGTTCTGCTAGAGCAGCTTTTTGACTGTTTTGACAGTTTTTTAGTTTTGGTATCCACTTTAAGTGGTCTGCTGGAGATGCTCTAAGCATGGCTAACCTTGACACACCGCACGTCGATTTAAGTTTCAATGTCCGAGTATTTGCTGCTGTCTTATAGAAGCTGAATCGGATCTATTTGACAATCAGGTGTGTGGTCGTGCAGTTGGCGCATAGTTTTTCTGTTTTTCATTTCCTCCTCCTTTTTTTTTCTGTTTTTTCTCTACGCCGATGATTCCGTCAACCTTGGCGGTGGGTCTCCTCCAAAGCCGGCAAGTAGCTAGAACAACCAGGGATTCGAAAAGCTCTTACAGCGATGTCAAAATCAATAGAAAATTGATGCCACTAACATTTGATTCATGGGACCTGAAATTCATGGAGTAAATTGTGATTTCTCTCTGCAGGTGAACAGAGGGCAATAGTATTTGATTCACGGCATATGGAATTGATTCGCCGGCTCGTCCTTCGTCTCGCCGCCCCTCGTCCGCGCGAGGAACAACGGCAGCCGGGGCAGCCGCTGCTTCATGCTCGTCCCGAGCCACCGGCCGCACAGCCTCCGGTGGAGCCACACTCTCGACGGCGCCGAGGGGTGGAGAAAGAGGACCTGCAGTAGGTGACGGCGCAGTCGTTGGAAGCCGAACGGGAGTAGCATGTCTAAAGGCTGCCTTTCAAAGAATAGCATTAGTAAACGTTGGGTTCCAAAAACGCTACTCATTCTTCATGTTGACTGGAAAGCATAGCACTATATTGTATTTTCTTTTTTTTTAACAGGTAAAAGACATATGACAGGACGCTTTTGCCTCTGGACCAAAAAACACCGTAGCTCTTCTCTCCCATCGAAACTGGATCGAAATCAAACACCATCGCTCTTCTCTCCCGAGATCTCCTCTCCAAATCCGGATGAACCCTAACCCTCGAGATCCGGCGGCAGGCACGCGGCGGCGCTCCAGCAGGCGCGCGCGCAGCGGGCTCCAGCAGGCGACGCTCGGGCTTGGGCTCGGGCAGCTGCGCTTGGCACTGTACTGCCAGTGAAGAAGCGGGTGCAAAACTGTCCAAAAAAGTATATTTCAAAAGGTAGTGTTATGTATTTCAAAGGGTAGTGTTATGCTTTGCAGCAAAAGGGAGGAAATGAGTGGCGTTTTTGGGACCCTGCATTTACTAATGCTATTCTTTGGAAGCCAGACTTTAGGCATGCTATTTTTTCAATTGTCTCTCTCGGAAGGTATTCGCGTGAATAGAGAAAGAAAATGTACAGACGTGTATGGGCTAGGCCTAATGGGCTAAAATGATAAACCCATCAAATATACACAGGTTTCTGTTTTTATTAATTATTACAGACGATTTTCTTTCTAGAATGTTGCTCAATTACAACTGAATAAGAAACCATTTAAATATTCAAATGAGCAATAGTTGCTGCTCGAAATTAAGAAGACATGTTTTTATCCATGAAATATTGAAACAGCAATATAATTTTGACATCCCGATAAAAAACATAGAGATGTGTTTAGCCATAAGTTTATTCACTTAATATTCTTGGCCCCGCAGCAAAGCACAGGTAATTTGCTAGTTGAACCAAAAGGACAACATAAACGCAGTTTCGGAGCTAGGGTCCAGCCGCAGGATGGGCCGAATGCTATTTGGGCTGGCTTGGGTGGGCTCAGGAAGGGAAAAAAAGAAAAAAAGGAAAAAAACACTAGTGTAGCAATGCTACAGTGCTAAGCATTAGCATTGGGCTGGATCTGAGGATGGGTCTGTCCGCCTGCTGGCTCCGCCCATGCATAGACGATAAAAAAGACACAAAAAATTTGGTCCGGCATGAGCCACCAGAATAAGCCATCCAAATTAAGCCTGTGGAAAAGAGCCGTCAGAACCAAAAGGCCTGCTGACCAACAGAGACAACCCACAAAGAAGAAGACTACATAGCCGACACAAAGAAACAGCCACATAGGCCTTTTGCTGTCAAGGACGCACGCATTAAGGGTCCTGAACGCCGTGACGTGAGCCGCGCAATGGGGATCTGACGGTAGACATACAGGCTTCCTTTAGCAGGCGCGCGAGTGGGCACGCCTGGGACCCGCCATCATTTAAACGAATATGTTGATTTATGATTTTTTTTTTCTTATGATGAACTTCTTTTCTCTCTCGCTATTTTGGTCAAATTTTAAGTTTTTGATCAAATAATACTCATCACTGAAAAGGAGAATTTTTCCCAAACGCATACTATTGAGGATCCTTAATGTACTGAACTGAAAATTATGCCCACACACATTGTAGTCAGCACATCATGGATTCATGGGCCTATAAGTCAACCATCCCCATAGTAGTGGTCACTAAACGTGGGAATTTCGCCCACAGAAGCATCCTAGCGATCAACACATCTGGACCAGGGTTTACAAAACCGCGGTAAACCGGACCGGTTACCGCGAAAACCGAAAAAACCGGTCCGGTCCGGTTTACCCGGTTCCCCGGTTTTCGAATTCAAAATTAAAAAAAAAATGAAAATTTGACAAAATTTGAAACAAAAATATGTAAAAAAAACTAGATGAAATTTTAAGCACAATGGTGGAACAAGAACACGAAAATTCGATCGTTTGATAGGTCAAAAAATTCACGCAAATTTTCTGGGTTGAAAAAGAAGAAAAATTCAAACTAGCAACATTCCTCGATTTTTTTTGACAAACCAAATGATCGAATCTACGTGTTCCGTTTCCACCATTGGGCTGTAAATTTGATCTAGTTTTTTAACATATTTTTTGTTTCAATGTTTCATTTTTTGTATTTTTTTTTTCATTTTTTCTCTTCAAACCGGTTTTCTGGAATTCTAGTCCGGTTTACCAGAATTTTCGTCCGGTTTACCAAAAATTTCGACACTTTTTTGTTCAAATTTCGTTATTTGTATTTTGATCCAGTTTTCGACCGGTTTTCCCGGTTTTTGCGGTAACCGGACATCTCGGTCCGGTCCGGTTTTTCCGGTCAAAACGAAATTGCCAACCTTGATCTGGACCCAACCATGAGACAATATTTATCACTAATCAGGGGGCTATGCAAACACAAATCCTAGTCAGCACACATCTAAATGAATTTTATTTTAAAAATATTTTTGTGTAATGAAGTATTCATTATATAAAAGATTATTTAGAGTAAAATATGTCTGTACTTAAAATTGTCTTGCTATGTCATCTAAGCCCCCAAACTCTTCAAATTGTCTTGCTATGTCATCTAAGCCCCCAAACTCTTCAAACGAGTATTCGAGAGTCATCCTTTCTCTCTCCTCGACCGAGTATAACCATAATAATTTCATACAAGAGATAATGTTTGGCGACATCATGGTATGATCCCACAAAGAACCATGTTATCAAGAAAGGGATTTTTTTTTTTTTTTTTTTTTTTTGCATTTTAGACCTAAATGACACACTTTTGAAAATTTATAGACCTAATATTCATTTTGACAATTTGGAGACCTGAGTGATACCCGAGAAAATTTTTATGAACCACTAGTTTAATTTACTCAAAGATTATTTTAATTCAAAAAGTTTTAAAGTAAACATAAGCCATTTTGTTTACAAAAAAATCAATTAGAAATAATTTAAAATGACAAAAATTTTAAATAATTAGCAAAGGTCATGCAAAAATTTCAAAAAAAAAATATGTATCACATTTTCTTTTTTCCTTTTGCACCACAGTTTGTTGTCAAAAACCGCGGTTTTTGCTCAGTTTCCGCAAAAACCGCATGAATTCGAATCTCAAACCGTTTTGTCAGTTTTTGCCGCAGTTTTTCACGAAACCTGTGAAACCGCGCTCTAGTGGTTTTTGCACCTCCGACGGTTTTTAAAACCTTGCTTGTGAGACTCTTAGTAGTACTTATATTTATCTTGATTCATCTTGTTAGCCCTAAGACTAAATTTCATGAACAGTTGTGCTCACTCGACCCAACTAGACTACTTACCTATGACTATAGTTGATTATCAATCAATTGGATTTACCTCCGACTTAGGATTAGTTAGTAACTTAGTAGACACCGTGCGCTTATGATTTAATTGATTAAATCTTTATAGCCAACCAGCCTAGGAGCTTCAACGGCATCTCCTCAGGTCTCAAGTTCGATTCCCAGTGGGAGCGAATTTCGGCCTGAGGTTAAAAAAAAATCCCCTCGTCTCTCCCAATTCCCAAAGCATGGTAGAAAACTCGACCCAGCTGGGCAATGGTGCTTTGCCCTGGCTCATACTCACTCGGGGAGCGGGACCTATGTAAAGGTGGGAGGGGACTTCGGGGGTTTTCTCGGCCTCTATGAGAAGGCTTTCTTCTTATATGAATACTGCAGGTGGAGGTCAATCTCCCGAGGCCGAGTTTTTTTACAGGGCATAACTATGGGAGCCACGAGCCCCAACACAACCACGGGCTCCATCGTGGATTTCAAACTGTCACGCCCTTGGCGTCTTGGTGAGAAGGCTGCGGCCGAGAGATGGCGGCCACGTCGTCAACCGTCTTCTTTAGCTCGATCAGCGTGGTCGTCCTCTTGCAGAAGTTGCAAAATGTCTGCTAAAACAAGTCATCCTTTACTCTGGCTGTGACCAGGTAGCTGCCTTGGTAAAGACGGATTGAATAGAATTAGTCGAAAATGTGGGTTTAGAACCATCCCCAACAATGATTCTTAAGGCAAGCAAGGAACAAATGCTTAATTTTTGAGCAAGCTCTGGGAAGAATGTTGGTTCAGAATGAGAATAAAGCTTTTTAAGCAGCGATGTTACGCGATCCAGTCTTATTATTTCAGAAGCAAGCATCGATTCATCATAGATAAAAGTAGGAAGGAGTACCTGGGAGCAAGAGAATGCCCCAAACACCAGCTTTACCCAACAAAGAATATCCCTTTCGTACCCAAGTAATGTCCGATAATGAAAGTCATTCTTAATTTTGTTGGCGGGGCTGAGCTTGTCTCCCATGCACGCAATGCATGCGTCCATGTCACTTTTGCAACGTATGTAGTAGCTTACCTTTTTATAAATAACAACCCATTGGCATGGTCTGACATATATATGAAGCTCCAGTCCAGCTGCTATAACAACAGTTGGTGATCTCCAAAACAAATTAAAGAAAAAAAAACAAGATCAAAGAAGGAGATGGCCGGGTCTGCGAAGGGCGCCGTGGACTCGCTTCTGGGTCGCCTGTCGTCGGTGCTCCTTGAGGAGGCGAAGCTGCTGCGCGGCGTGCGCGGCGACGTGGAGTTCATCAAGGATGAGATGATGAACATGAACGGCTTTCTCATGGACGTGGCCGCCGTGGAGCATGCCAACAACCAGGTGGACGCGTGGGAGAAGCAGGTCAAGGACCTCGCCTACGACTCCCAGAACTGCATCGACCGCTACATGCAGTGCGTGGACGTCGGCGGCCGCGGCGGCGGCCTACTCGCCGCCTCGCGCCGCGCGCCGCGCCTCCTGCGCACCCTGGTCACCAGGCACAGCATCGCCATGCGCATCCGGGAGCTCAAGGCCCGCGCGCAAGACCTGGGCGAGCGCCGCCTCCGGTACGACGTCTCCATCCGGGACGCCGGCAGCGTCCGGCCGGGTGCGGCGCCGGCGGCCAAGGGAGACGACGTCAAGGTGCGAGCCCTCGACGAGCGCCGTCGTCGAGCCCTCGACGACGTCACCAACTTCCTGAACGACGACGTCCGGGAGGTGATCGGGTGGCTCACCAAGAAGCTGCCGAAGCAGGACCCGCAGCGGCGGCTCCGCGTCGTCGTGGTCCTGCGGAGGCAGTACCAGGAGGACGAGTACCCGCTGGCCAGGAAGGTGTACGAGCACCCGTCGGTGTCCGGGAGCTTCGATTTCAAGGCCTGGGTCAACGGCATCGAAACCATCTTCACCCAGCGCAAGACGGCGCTCCTGCGCGTGCTCCAGGAGCTGCATGTCCCGGATATTAGCGGTGACATGGACGAGAAGAAACTGGCAGAAAAGCTCAGGGATCATCTCAGGGGCAAACGGTTCTTGATCGTTGCCGCTAACGATCCCTATGGATCGGTGCGGGCAGCGGTGGCTGCAGCCTGCACTACTGATTTGCCACCTGCTGCTGCTGCTGCTGCTGCTGCAAGTGATGACACTACTTCTGTATTATTCCCTGCTGAAGGAAGTGCCATCCTGGTCACCACCTGGCTGCCACCGCCTCGTCAGCCATCTCCACTGTACCAAGTCAAGGAGACACCGCCTCGTGAGCCATCTCCCCCCTACCAAGTCAAGGAGCCACCGCCTCGTGAGCCATCTCCCCACTACCAAGTCAAGGACTACTTGAAGATTGTCAACACCTTCTACAACAAAGCTGTTACGTTGGTCGGTGGTGACGACGGCTGCGACGCCGACATCAAGGAGATCCTAAAGAAGATCATGATGAGGCGCGGCTGGAACTTCTACTCCATGGAGATGTTCCTCCGTGCCCTCTACGTGAATCCAAACAGAAGCAGAGAGGAACTGCAGAACCTGCTCAACAAACTCACGCCGCCAACAATTGCTAAGCAGATGATGTTGTACTGCTACAACGACCTACCCAGCCATTACAAGACCTGTTTGTTGTATCTGTCCATCCTTTTCAAGAGGTCAGATGTGGAGAACGGCTATCTCAAGGATATCAGTGTTAAGAGGACAACCATAGTCAGGCGGTTGGCTGCTGACAACTTCATCACCATGAGAGACGAGCGTTGTGCAACGGATGAAGCCGAGCACTGTATGGAGGAGCTTCTGCTTCGTGGTCTGGTTCGTCCTGTCGACTTTGGAGCTGACGGCAAAGTTAAGACCTGCACGGTGCATCATCGTGTTCTGTCATTCATTACCAAGGCGGCCGAAGAAGAGGGCCTGGTTGATGTGAAGACACAACTGCCGCCTGACCTGGCTGCCCGCCTCTCCATCCGCAATGAAATAAGTTGGCAGCAACCACAACCCATTAATGACAAGAAGAAGCATCAAAAGAAGGTTCCGCAATACACATCCTTCTGGAAGCCTCCCACTCCCATGGATTTATCAGAGGAATCCAAATGTGATGTCCAAGTGGATAACACTGAAGCATTTCTCGACTCACTGGACTCACCGCCAGCATCATCTGCACTAGGCTTGGTGCAAGTGTTGGACCTAGAAGAATTCAAAGGGCTGACAAGACATCACCTCCTACACATCTGCAACAAGATGTTTCAACTCAAGTATCTAAGCATAAGGAACACGGATGTCACAGATCTTCCCAAGGAAATTGAGAAACTCAAGTACTTGGAAACACTTGACATCAGGCAAACAAGGATACAAACATTCACCACAAAAGCCATCGTGCTACCCAATCTAGTGCATCTGCTCGCTGGCCAAGTTGAACATCAACGATGTGGTGTTAAAACATTATCTTCCACTATGCATATGCCTCGTGGGATTGGGAGCATGACAGATTTGCAGATTTTGTGCCACGTTGTAGTTTCCACCAGTGCTGAGGAATTGGTTGAGGTTGGACGGCTGCAGCAACTAAGAAAACTTGGTCTAGTGCTCCGTGGCAAGGAAGTTCGTCTCAGTCATTTTCTACGGGTAATTGAGAGGCTGAATGATTCTCTCCTCTCTTTGTCAGTTAAATTTGAGCCCAATAGCACCAAAATTCCTGACTTGAGCATCGGCAAGATGGCATTCTCACCGCCGAGATCACTTAAGAGCCTAAACATCAACGGCCACATTACTGGGCTGCCTATTTGGATTAAGAAACTTTGTAAACTTGTTAAGATAACTCTCTGTGGCACAAAATTGATGGACAATGCCATACGGATGCTTGGTGAGCTCCTCAGCTTGCGCTGCCTCAGGCTTTTGCATGACTCATACATAGAAGCGAGGCTCACCTTCAAGGATTGCGAGTTCCAAACTCTCAAGTACCTTATTGTTGAGAGCTCTCTGGTCACCAACATAAATTTTGGAAATGGAGCTGCTCCTAAGCTTGAAAAGATAGTTTGGGCTTCCTCAATAACAATGGAGACAATATCTGGAATCACAGGCCTTCCAAGTCTGAAGGAGATTGAGCTACATGGTGACTGCAAGCCGAACTCATCAATCAAAAAAGACATGGCAGAACAAATCAAAGAAGACATGGCAGAACATAAGAACCATCCTGTTGTCATATATAGTGCAAACTAAGTGGCTCCAAACAAACTGTTGTCAGTGTTGCATTTTATGTTCTGTTTTTTATGATATGCATAGTTACCGTGATGTGTGTATGAGTTGTATCTGAATGAATTATGTATGTAATTGTTTGTATATAGTCTGAACAAGAAACGTGTAACATGGTTCTGATAAACAAATGGCACACTATTATGTTGGAACATTACTTTAGTAGTTTCGCCTATGCCATTTGCCAGTATTGAGAACCATTCCCTCGATTAACGAGTACGCATCCTATGGCCCTAGTATGTTTCTGTAACTTGCTCCTAAATGGAATGAAATTGCCCATTATAAAAAAAATAAGAATAATCAGGGTTGGAAATATCTAGTCAACCACAATTTGCATCGCCGTTAATCAATTTATTTCACCTGGTGATGCTCCGTTCACTTGCAAACAAGCAACATAAAATTTGTCGCCGGTTACCATCTGGGATCTTCAAAAGTTTTACATAACACAGTTTTCATCAGGAACCTAGACAAATTTTCACATGATGTAGCTGAAGTCAAAACACAACCAACTATTTACAGAAACTGGAAGAAAATAAACATGCAGTGTCACAATAAAACATGCAACACGGAAGGTTAATACAGATGAAAAACACAAAAGCAGAGATAAGGTACCATTAGCACTTATACTAGTCAGAACCATCTTCAGGTACACCATTGCCTGCAGGTTTTGATTAGCATGGTCATGATAATGAGGAACTCCCTCCCTTAAGTAAATAACAATATCATCATCATCATCATCATCGTATATTCATGTCAGGATCAGGTGCTGAAAATTTTGAGTAGCACGGTACATAGTACTTATACCAGTGATGGCCATCTCTAATATCCTTAAGTTTTCCCATGCCATAGGAAAGAAGCTTTTGTGCCTTATAATCAAAGAGGAAGAGAACCTCTCTCTCCATGTCAAAAGCAACAATGTTATAATCGCAAGACCAATCCCAGACCTGGTCATCATAGTGAACAAAGTCATCCCTTCCAAATGCATCTTTCATACTAAGACGATGCTTAACAGTCCACTTGTCAGGATCACTAACAATACGATCATTGTCACTCCAGATTACAATTGTGCAACCATCCTTCTCTGGTGCCGCATAGTGCAAGATCCCAGATGCTTGACCAAGGCAACCATACCTGTCCACCACAGATTCAAACCCTTGGAGAGGCGATTTAA
Source organism: Eragrostis curvula (assembly GCA_007726485.1). NCBI lineage: Eukaryota > Viridiplantae > Streptophyta > Magnoliopsida > Poales > Poaceae > Eragrostis > Eragrostis curvula. The sequence continues at coordinate 1,260,987 of RWGY01000026.1, forward strand.
CAGTCCATCGTGAAGGAGGCACGGCATTGTCCAGTTCCCCCAACACCAAAAAGCCATGCTCAAATGTACGCACATACAGCATTGTATCAAGATATACATGCGGTTTTCCAGAAACCACGATCCCGTCATTCTCGGGATCCCACAAACAATCATCTTCAAGCCAGGTCCAATCGAGAGAGGAAAACATCTCAACTTTGCTGATACCACGGATACCACCTGGGGAAAGGTCATGTTGAAAGTGGAAGACAGAGAAATGTGGTGACCTTGATGGATCAAATGCCAACAAAGTTATATAAAACATTTCTGGGTCTTGCTGGATATCAGGAAGTACTCTCCATTCTCGTGTTGCTGGGTTACACACAATGAAACGGAAAATGTCTGGAGAGGTAGATTCGCTCCTGTACTCACAAAGGACTAGGCCACTGGAACAGTCAACAAAATTAAGACGCGCGTGATATGGCAAGAAACTAAGAGCCCAATCATTTCCTTCATCCTTTGAGGACAAGCTAATAAACTGGATAACAGAGTTGCTGTCATCTTGGTAGAAAAAACCAGAAGGAAATTTGGGCAGTTTCTGGAAGTAGTACGGATCAGATGAGAAAGCGAGCCAGGCCTTACAGACACATTTGAAGCGACAAAAAGATTTGAATGGCAACTGGGAGAGGATTTCTACGACAAGATCATCAGTCAGATTACTGGCAGAACACCTCTTCTTAGAGTCCATCTGTTTACTTTGCCTGCTAGAAGGAAAACCAACAAACTGACTGTTACAATATAGAAAAAATAGTGCTTCTAACATTAAAAGACAGAAATTATGATGAAATTCAGATATATGAAACTTGACCTTGGGAAGAAATGCAATTTGAGTTCAACTTTGTTTATAAGGAAATCTTTAGGAAAAATATCCCCAAATTCAGCAGAATGAAAATCCATATGGAGTTCTTTATTGGGATAAGGATATCGTAAAGAAAAAGGTCATGCAGTCATTAAAACACAATTTTCAGAAATTTTTTTCTCGAATACCCAGGTGAGCTGCATATCGTTTTATTAAGAAGAGTATAGTACAAAAAGGAAGGATAAGATCCTTCCCACAAATGGTTACATCAGCAGGCGTGCCAAACACTATAAGAACTACCAACACACTAAAAAACCATGATAAGATCCTTCCCACAAATGGTTACATGAACAAGCGCGCCACACACTATAAGAACTACCAACACACTGAAAAACCACTAGAGAAAACAACAACCCTCCTAGTGTGCCGACCTGCATAGCAATTCTTGGAGCGATTTAGCTCCTGCTAAGCACCAAAGAACACATTCATTTGCGAACAATTTTCAGAATTTCACTTCTAGCGCTCTTTGTGCACATGCAATGTATGTACTGCCACAAGATTTTCTACAACTACAGCTCTTCTGAATCATTATATCAACACTGTAGATTTCCAAAATAAATCAAATTAAGGCCCAACTGATGGTTCTTGTATTGTAACAGAGTCTAGGATGAAACAGAGCGTGACTATGGCTACCCCAACTTCTGAACAAGTTAGAACCCAACGGAAACGCTGGCATCGCGATTTGCAACTAGTGGGTCGGTGGGATCAATGGAGGCATGGGAGATTCTTTTTCCCTCTGGCGACCTCCTGCAAGCTCCTACAAATTAAAGCTCCATACTTCCTCAATCAGGTATGGGTTACTACGGATTTGAAGGGGGTGTTAATCGACGGTCTTGCTTTAAGAGGAAATGGTAGGGCATGGATTGTTACAAACACATACGAATTGGGCGGGCGTACAAGAACAGCACCACGGCGGATCGACGCCGGCGATAGCGGGGAAAAGACGAGCCTCTTTCTCGAAGCACGGCGCTGCCCCGCGTTCAGCGGTGCAGCGAGGAACAAAAGCGATTGGATGAGGACGACGTTCCGCGGCGCAGTCCGGCGCCGCCGCGAGGCACAGCAGTGCGGCGACGAGCACGGGAGGAGGAGCCTGGCGCCACGGCTTGCCGCCCGAGCCGGTCGGCTAGCCGGTGGTGGGGGCCGGATCTCGCGGCGGGCGTCGCGGACGGGGGCGGCGGAGGGGACTGTCGGGGGCGCGGGGAGCGGCGGACGCCTGGAACTACCCTTTTTTTTCTTTTTTTTTAGACGAGCCTGAAACTACCTACTAGTCGCACTCGTACCCTAACTAGTGCTCGGGCTGTGTCGGCCCGCATCAGGCCATGCCCGGTCGGTCCGCCTGACATGGCAAAAATGCGGCCCGGACACAGCAAGCGGCACATCGGGCCGTGTCAAGCCCAGGCACGGCCCGATTTCAGTGAAGCCTAATGCGTTTTCACCAAAGAGAAGGCATATGTCTCTCAAAAAAAAAAAAAATCAAAGAGAAGGCATATTTTTGTTTAAATTGACTTTTTTAGAGTGTTATATGAATAAAAAAATCAAAAATTATACTAGTTTAAGACAACTATATTATATGTATATATCAAATTTGAGTTTCAAAATCATCATACTTTGAGTGTAACAAAAAAAACAAAGGAAAAGTGAGTTTTTACCTTTTTTTTTTATCTCAAAAACTATACTGCATTTTGAACTCAATTTTGGCATAGAGCTGTTCCAAGTCAACACCAACCTCTACAATTTTTGAGAAACTTTTTCAACAATGTTTGCATGAATGTGTGTTTAAGTTTACTAAACGATATAAAAGTTCTAAGCATTTGAGACAAATGAGGAGCAATTCGAACTTACATGCATGAGTGTAAGTGCTTCGTATAAATTTATACAAAATTCCTACATGTCGAGATGTATAAGTTGTACATCCACAAAAAAATAACTTAAAAATTCATAATTTTGGAGATCTACAAAAAGATAAAGAAAATGTTGAATAGTAACCAATAATGAGTTTGACTCATGAGTAGAAAATAGAACTAGAGAAGTTTTCATAAAAAGATTCCACATGATAGAGATGATTTTTTTTAAAGATTATACTCCCTCCTTTTTTTTAACGATGTCGTTCCGATAGGACGTGGTAGTGTATTTTTAGTTCATCTCGCTGTCCGAAACGACATCAATATGCGAGCCCTCAAAAAAAAAAAAAAAACGACATCAATATGCGAACGGAGGTAGTAGAAAAAAGAATCATCAAATTTGGACCACATATGCGACATCTATGCAAGTTTGTATTTTGAAATATGAATCAAATTAAAAAAAAACATTGGCTAAAGAACTTGAAACACACTTTCGGGCCAATCCAAGTTGCCGAGCCGCCGTCGGGCCGGCACGGCCCGAACATGACACATGCAACACTGTCGTGTTGTGTTGCCCGGTGTGCCCAAAACACGACACGGCACGGCCCGTCAGCTCATGCCAAGCCGACACGGCAAGAAACCCCTTCGGGCCGGGCTGGACCGGGCCAAAACGTTCGGGTCACAGCCCACACGAATTTGGCATTGCCCAAGTCCCAAGACTAACCAAGACACGTCCGTTTCCCACGTTTAGAATCATTATCAATGAACCTACCACACGTAAATTATAAGTGTATGTGATAATATATGTTGACAATAAATACATCAATTAAGTTAACAAAATTTATGTGATAACGCAAGATTTGTTGAAACAATAAGAGGAAAGAAAATTTTTATTCATTCACTAATTTACTAATTATATTTTGATAAAATGCCTAAAGAGAGTTTACAAATAATAAGATACAAGACAAAAGAAGCCTAAAGAAAATTAACAATAAAGAAGATTGTTAATTGATCCCAATAAATGGCCACGGATTAAAAAATGCAAGTGAGCTGATGTCATACCCCATTTTCAGATGTACTAGAATCCACCGTATCAGTCCCTGGATCAGATGCTGATACGGACATTCTCACAGAATGGCATTTCAGAGTCACACCTTTATTTATTACCAAAGCTCATTACAAGCTTTTTAATTTACATAAAAGGTCTTTGAGGTGGCCAGAGGCCTTACAACTCCACACATCACATCACAGTGGCCATCGCTGGGAAACAGCAATGCCACACTTTATTCTACGCAACGGACGGCGGAAGCAAATCTACTCCACTGGCAAACTTGCGCGTGACGACCCTAGTCTTCTTCGCCATCGGCTTGAAAGTCATACTCTGCTTCTTCCTCTGAATGATTGATTAAGATGGGGAGTGAGTACATAAGGTACTCAGCAAGTCCTAACACAAGGGTGACTCATATGCAAGGATATTGCCAAGGAATAGGCTGGGGTTTTCATCGATCGGCCGAAAAGCTAATTTTCAATGCAGGGGGTTTGTTTTGCAAACCAAAACATTTTGTAAAACTCTAAGTCATCATTGATAAGATCTTAGTGGGGTTGAGTGGCCCTGGGGAGAATAAATCCTTCCCGCCAGTTCCCAAGTTTTAACGCTGGCAGGCAACCAGCACACGGCTCCAAACCGGCGTTATTCCGAAAACACACACGCCAAGGATAACTCACACAGAAATCTAATCATTGTGTGGCCATTGCTTTCGCTTTGTCCAATGCCGTGGAACACGGCTATCCGGATAGATTCTTACGCTCTGCAGAGGTCGTACACTTTACCCACGAGGCATGTCGAACCTTTCCACCGTCGTGGGTCGGAAGGACATGCTAATGGTTCTGTACCTGCCTAATATCACCACGGTACCACCTCGGAAAATCAACGACCAGGGGCTTCACGTGGGCTTAGCATAGCCAAATAACTTTCACTTGCCAGATCCGACGCCAACCTCGTCAAGATCCTCTCCTGGCTTCCGATTGCAACTCCCTGCCTCCTGGTGGTACCGGGCGATCACTAGTAGGGTGTGGTTCCAAACCTTGCCCATAACAGGGGCTCGTGGTTGCACTCAAGTGCTAGGCAAGGTGGCACATGAACCGGTCCTTATACGACCGAAGCAAGCATCTTCAATAGCTACTCTCCAACGAGAAGTAGCGTCCCAGAGATAGCCTCCCCACTGAGGACTACCTCGCTTGCTCCCGTCTAAAACATAACCCCCACTATGGGTTTCACTTACTAAGCCCATCCCTTTTATTTCACACACACATCACCAAGTCACACTCACACATTTTCACACAAAAACATGTGAAGCAATATTATTAATTAACACAGTGTGATAGAACCTAAGCGGCAATATTTTCCAACAAATCATTAAAGATTAATGCTGTTGGAGCCTAGGGTTAACAATGGATTAAGGATAGCAATAAACAAGGCATGGCTTTCAACAAGATAGGTTACTCTAATATTTAAATCATTTTAAAAGACTATGCATGTTTAATTTGCACACAGGCTCTAAATAGGATATTTTGTAGGAATTAATTGGGTTAAATATGATCAAGGTGGTTAGGACTTGCCTTCACCAAAATCTTCCTCCTCTAAGCCTTCTTCGTAGTCGGGGTCCTCGGGTTCCTCCTCGAAGACTTGATCACCTAGCGATTAAATAAAAGAAAGGCTAAATCTACCGCTTAACACTCAATTAAACAATCATTAAAATAAAATAAATAAAATAAAATACACCACTAAAGATGGTTTTGATGGAATATGGTAGAGGATGATTTTAGATGAACAATGGTGCAAGAATCATCGAATTCGGAGTTAAAACGACAAAGATATGAATATTTGAATTTAGGGAAAAAGGATTAAATTAGGGGTAGATTAACTTTAATTAAGTATAACCTCCACCGTAATTTTCCAGATGTGCACAAAGGTTGGAAAAGGGTTAGAAATGATTTTGGGGATTTTTGGATATTTTTGGGAATTTTTCTGATATTGGAAATATGCTCGGAATTTATTTCTGTGTACACTCTCGGGTGTACCCAGCATTTTTGTGCGCGAAACAGAGGCTGACATGTGGGCCAGCTGGGGCCGGGGGCCCCGGGGGCTACTGTTTGGTGGACTCGGTCCACAGAAGCGTGGACCGACCCTGCGCGTGCGTGTGGTGCACGTGGGCCGTGTGCACCACGCGTGCGCGCCACGCGGTGGGGCGTGCCGACGCGGCGCTGACGTGGCTGCCACGCGGACGCCACGCGGGCTCGACGCGGTGCGGTGGCTCCGGCGCGGCGGAGGCGAGGGAAGAGTTCCCGCCTCGCCGGAAAACTCGCCGGCGCGCTCGGGAGATGGCGGAAGGGAGGTTTAAGCGGTTGCCGGTGACCTACGCGCTATGGCGGAGCTGGCGGAGGGACGTGTGCACGTGAGCGATGCGCGAAGCGGCGGCGCGAGCTTACCGGAGCTCGGCCGGGGTTTGGCGGGCGTGGCGAAGGCGCGCGCGCGTGCGCGCGGTGCAGGTTGGAGCACCCGTGCGCGTGCGCGGGAGCGTGTGGAGGCTACCGGTGGGCTCGGCCTGGCCGGGGAGTGCTCCACGGCGGCCGGAGAGGGAGAGGAGAAGGAGGCGGCGGTGGCGCACGGTGGGAGCTAGGCTGCAGAGCGCGAGGAGGGAGAAGAAGAGGTGCTAGAGGTACGGGAAGGAGTGCGGAAGCTCACCTTGAGCTCGGAGAGGAGTGGGGAGCGTTGGAAGGCGGCGGGATTGCTCGCCGGAGTTGGAGAAGAGGGAGAGAAGGTTGAGCTCGGTGGCGTGGAGGGGGAGAGCGAGAAGAAGAAATGGCAGCGGGAAGGAAAAAGAATGGTCGGGCGCCCTTTTATACCAGCTCGAAGGCGGTGGAGATGGCCGGGAAATATCCCGCGGCTGCCGGGATATTTCGCCGGAGCTCCGCGGCGCGCGGTGCGAGCTGTGGGGGACGGGGCGAGCTGGCGGCCACGCGGCGCGGAGGAAGAAGGGGGTCCCGGGCGCGACGTGAAGAGGGCGGCGCGTTGCCTCCACGCTACCGCGGCGTGGAGCTCGAGCTCGTCGGTTTTAATGGCGAGGGCTAGGGTTTCGGCGGAAAGGGGATGGGGGGTCCGGACAGAGGAGAGAAGTGAGCGACGCGTGCGCTGCGTGGGAGAGAGGAGAGGGAGCACGGCGGCGGGGCAGTAATGCCCGTGCCTCGCGCCGGCCGGTCGGGCGGCGGCGGCGGCGCGAGGTTGACGATGGGGCTGGCCCCACTCGTCAGCCTCTCGCGGCTGCGGGCGGGCCGGCGAAGCTGGGCCGCGGCGCGCGGACGGCCCAGAGGCCGGGCGCGGGGAGAAGGGGGTTGGGCCGCGCGCAGAGAAAAGAAAAGGAGCGGCCCAGTTAAGGTGGAATTGGTTTAAACATTTCTGGTTTTGGGTTTTGGATGAGTTTCAAAGGGATTTGAATTTGAATTTGGGTTTGGACTTCAACACTCACCCAAACAGTTAGATAAAGACAATAAGAAGCAAAAAAATGCACATGATGGCTTCATGCATGGTTTTAATTTCGAGAAAATTTAATTGGGTCCTATTTTTTATCTAGTCCATTTTTATTATTTGAAAATTTTAGAAAAGGCCCAAATTTTAGGTTTATCGAAATGAGCAAAAATTACGGGTGCTACAGCTGATTGAGTAAATGGTAGTGCTTACTACATGCTATTGCTACCACTTTCCATCTATAGTTTCATCATTCCACAATTATGATGAACGTCTTAGACCAGAAATTGTCTCTCTCCTTGCCTGCAATGCATTACAAAAAAAGGCTTGTATCAGCACACATAAAAAGCCCCATTAATGCAAGGATGCACCAATGAATTCAAAAACTTGAGCTAATATGCACTACAACAATTTTGACATTCTATGACGATGTAATTTTGTCACAGAAGGTTTAAAATTCGTCACAGACTATCTTTTATGACGCAGCGATGACGAAAATTGCTTTGTCATAGAAGGTGCGTAGCTGATTACCTTCTGTGACGTTTTCATTATTTTCGTCATAACTTTGTGACATTCCACAGAAACGTCATAAACGTTTATGACGCTCTCAAATTCGTCATAAACTGTTTATGACGCTCAAAAATTCGTCACTGGCCATTGGACCGGACCTGGCCTGACTGGCCGGTTATTTGGCCTATTAATGTCGCGAAACCAATAATTATGTAGGCCTTTTAAATTTTGGCCCACCAAATTCACAGGCCTTTTTACTTTTGGCCCACCAAATTCGTAGGTTCTTTTACTTTCGACTCAATTAATTCGTATACTATTTTACTTTCAGCCCACTTAATTCAAAGGCCATTTCAATTTTGGCCCATTAGTTTCGCAGGATTTTCATCTTTCGGCCCACTTAGTTGTTGTACTCGTCCATGTGTCAATTTCTTACTAGTCCACGTGTCAACTTCCTACTAGTCCACGTGTCAATTTCCTACTGGTCCACATGTCAAGTTCAGAGCAACAAGAGATGGGTCCATGTGTTATTTTTCCATTAGTACTTTTATTTTGCACTGAAAATTACTAAATACAACATTATCGTTCATGAGATCCACAAATATTTCTGCCTATTAAACAAAAAGTTCAATCCTAAGCACCCCGTCTCACATCTCACAATCACCGAATGGTACTCTTCCCAAAGGCTTGCAACTGCTGCCACCTTCCAGCTTCAGATTTTAAAAGGTAGAAAGGCTTCCCCCTGTCCAAAAAAGGTAAAGAATGAGAATATCAGTAATCAAAACTCACATTTTATCAATTACATTTTGCTTTTATTTTTCAAATTAAAATTATATGTGGGTCCTGCATGGTTGACAAGTGGGCCATGTAATCACGATTGATATTTGTCATAAGTTTTGGTGTACAATAATAAAATTTGTTAATGACGATTCATATTTGTCATAACTATTGTGATGTTTATTTTTACCAATTATGACGTTTTTGTTCATCATAATATAATGGCGTCTTGATTTATGACGATTTTGTGGCCAAATTTAATGACGGATCTCGGTTTTCGTCATAAAACACCCAATTTCCTCAAAAACGTCATAAACCCAACACGCTTTATGACGAAACAGTGTGTTGTCACGAGAAAAAACGTCATAGAAGCCCACAATTGTTGTAGTGATGGCATCTAGAAATTTACCAGGAAAAAAAAAAGAGAAGATATATGAAGGAATCATAGCTAGTGCAAGGAGCCAAGGCAACAGGTAAAAATCTATTGAGTTTCAGGTGAAAACCTGGAAACGAGGAAGGAAGACAGTCGCCATCAGGAATAAAAATTGAAAATATTGATATCCTCAGGAGCATTACATTTACAATGGCATGCCGCAAGAACCAGGTTGAGTGCCCCTTGAAAGCACCACTCTCAATCATCAGATCTTGCTTATACCAGCGAGCCATGCATAAACCAAAGGCCGAAGCTGTGTTCAAATCCCATGTTATCCTTGATAGACATTTATCGCATATTGGCAATAATTCCACCAATCCATTAATTAGAAGGTCTTTCCAAGTCCATTCCACACTCTTCTCAGTTTTTGATCTGCCTTTTGTGAGATATAAGAAAGATTAATGATTAATGGTATCCTGTGTTATCTGAGTTGGTGTGAAAAAAAAAACGAGTCTACCATAACAGCTTGGCCCCTACAAACTACAAAATTTTAAAGCAGTAAAGTAACCATTGTGTAAAGTGGTTTATACCAAACAATTACATATTGAGCAGGATTTTCGTACAACATATGGAGCAACAATTTAGAGAATATAAAGCCAATTTATATCTAAGTTGGTGTGTCACCATAACAGCTTGGCCCCTGCAAACTACAAAATTTTAAAGCAATAAAGTAACCATTCTGCAAAGTGGTTGATACCAAACAATTACATATTGAGCAGGATTTTTTTAGAATATATATATGGAGCAACAGTTTACAATTTAGAGAATATAAAGCCAATTTATACAAGCCAATAGCAGTAGCAAATAAGGAAGCAATCAAATACTCTGACAGGCCCATACATGTTAGTTTGACATTTGAACGTCGCCTTTTTCTTTTTTCCAGATCAATATGTTACTTGGCCAAACCACGCGAAGGGCCACCTGAGTTCTTGAAGAAAGGAAACGGATCCTACCATGAAGGATCTTCCTGTCTCTAGTACCAATGCACGTCACATATATACGTGTGTACAAGGCTCAAAACAATACATCATGACCGGTTAGACAGAAAAGGAACAAATACCATGACCAGTTAGACACGTCAATTGTGTAAGCTCTTCAAGGCCTTGAAAGTTTGGTAAGAATTTAAAACACTACAATGTCACAAATTAGGAATTTTACTTTCAGTTTGAGGTATTGACAGTCCAATGCCTCGAAAGTTTTGTATGAAATAATTTAAATTTTACTGACCAACATGTAACCCAACTCATAGACAAACATGTAACCCAACTCATAATTTAAATTTCACAAACAGGAAAGGTTTTCATAAAGATCGGAGGAACAACATGTAACCCAACTCATAGACAAACGAGAATGACATGAGCCAATAGTTCAAGAAATATCTAAATTGAGTGAGCAAAAACAAAATTACGAGGGTTTTGGTTTCATTGATTGCTCCTCAATGGCAATGGTGGTGATTGAGCAACCAATTTTTTTCTCAACAAGAAGGTTATTCAAATACCCTACACTTTCTCGTTATCTTAGTTATTAATGTATCATTTTTTTGTGTAAAAAGAAGCAATGCTCATACTATGATATGCATTCCGATGAGTGAGTTTAGTGCCATGGTGCATTGTATGCTTTCATGTTGCGATGCACGCGTGTGATGGTGCATATGCAATGACGCGGTTGCATCTGGCCATGCCATAGATGGTGCATAACGATGCATATGGCATGGTATGCAAGTATGTTGCATAATTAATGGTGCATTATGCTATGTTACACATGGATGATGCATATAGCAATGTACATGTTATGATGCAATTGCGATGATGTATATGAATAGTGTGCCCAGATAAAATGGTGCAATGCAAATGTGCGACGTTGCAATGCACACATATCAAATGACGCACACTATGACATCGTGCAAGTTCATATGGTTCATGGTGTCAATTTTTATTCATAGATCAATATTGGATGATCAAAATGAAAGGAGTTGCATTACTCAATGAAAAATCCATCATTGAGCAACTAGATAGAATCTGCCTTATCTGGCAGTCATCAAGAAACACAAAAGTGGAAATTCTGGGAGCTGAATTAAGAAATTTCATGAACTACATAGTTGTAGAGGACTCCGATAATTTTCCAACGAATGTTTACATGACCTCATACGATAAAAGGGACAGGAGTTATGATATGTGAAAGTTGACAACCGATGCGCTGAATTTCTGTTCTGGACAGAATGACATAGGCTCAAAGATTGAATATTTAAGCAGATTTCCAGGGAGAAACATGAACAATTTTAAAAACCAAACTCATAGCAGACTTCGATACCTTTCCATAGAGTACTCAAACTTAACATTTGGCTCAGAACTGAGAGAGATATGAATTTTGAAGTTGACAGAAATTCAGGCACTCAGATTTTTTATTGTATCGAAGATTAACATTAGTGAATTTCGGAACGATCGAGCTAACATGCCAATTGGGTGAGGCAGGACAGGGATTTGCATGAGATAAACACAGATAGCATACATTTCCTTTTTGAGACGGTTTTACTCAATTTGTAAATTGTGCCTTTTAAATTTCCCAACATGGTAGATTGTTGACAAGTTATTATGCAATTATAAGAATGCAATGCCATGACAATATGTCGGTCCTATGCGTTCTCACAAAAAGGAAAATTGGCCAAATATAGATGACACCATATGTCACATTCGGCGTGGCAACTACTCGATCTCTCATGAGTCAATTAGTCGTTTTCTACACGAGCTACATTTTGTGGTTAGCATCCCTGCAGAAACTCATACATCACCATCCATTAAGCAACACCAAGGATTATTCACACACTCCAAACACAAAACTTACCTTCTTACCTAAGCGTCGGTGCGTCGTTACGGAAAAGTAACAAGATGATTAAACAAGCATTTCCTATTGCCACCTAGATACACTAACATCCTTATATAGGGCTGACTACTTCGTTCGAGCTTTGCAACCCAGATATGATTTTGTTTGGGGCCACTTATGTGCAAGGATTTGGAGTTTCAAATTTAAGTTGATTTGGAGAAGATTGGCTTTTCAAACTTGAAAATTGAGGTTAGCAACTTCTTGAATACTCCATAAGCATGCAAGATTAGGAGGACTTGGCACTGTTTAAGAAATCGGGGATGTTACATGAACCATGTTTCCATTTGTTATGGTTTTACTACAAGACTTGCAAGCTTTCTCTGTAGTTTATTTGCAAAATGGGAAACAATTTTAAATATATATGTTGCTTAAGTGATTTTTTTTTGACATCGTTGCTTAAGTGATTTGATTGTAGGGAATGAGTTTGTAGGGATAAATTCTTTTGAATAATATTGTTGGTACATATACCAATTTATACTACAAAACATGTTAGCCACTCATGAATAATACTAAATAGTACGAAAGCCCACTCAAGAAAAACTGTAGGGACAAGTAGGAATCTTGTACTCATCTATCAGATATGTGCAAGTGCAATAACCCATTGAACTTAGTGAAATTTGTGAAAATGGGATGATTTTCAAAATCAGAACCAATGAATTTGTCATACATGTTTTATTTGAGATAAAGTCGACTTTTGTAATTTTATTCAACGACAACACTGATATTTCACCATCAAATTGGGAACATGCAAATCCATTTTATTTGATTGACACGAGCCGCTATTGGCTACATGGGTAAAAGATACAGATGAAGCATACAGCCCGCTGGATATCAATTCATAGACCTGCCCACGTCGACTCCGCAGAAAGCCTTAAGTGGGTCGTCGTCGCATTTGCGTCCTTCTTCCGAGTAAAGAAACTCGACAAACTCGTCGGGCTTGCAAGGATTGTACATTCGAGGATGGTCCCCATCGACGAGCTCGTCCATGGCGCTCACCTCGGCGCCTTCCCTGTACCAGCAGCCAAACACCACCGCGAAGCGCTCGCGGTTGCTCGGTGTCCTAACACGGTGGACGCAAGCAGGCACCCTCCCGTTCGTGACGACCTGCATCGTATAAAACACACAAAGCTGCGGCGTGAGCAAGTAGAACTCGATGCATGCATGCTTGGTGATTCGATCATCCACTCAAATCCTAATTATACCCTGAATATTTCGCCAGCCTGAAACGTGACCGTGCCCGGTTCGGGCCGGACGGCGAGCCAGCTCCCGTCCTTGGTCTGCACCTCGAGACCTTCCACCTCGTGCTGCACGACCATGGTGCTGAAGTTGAAGTCGGTGTGCACCCCCATGGACAAACTGTTATCAGCGTCGTCCGGCAGTGCGCCGTAGTGTGTCAGCCGAAGGGTGTGGGAGAGGGAGCGGAGGTGTGACTCGATGTTCTCTTTCTGGACGCCGAGGCTCTCCAGGACCATCTTCTCCACCGTCTCCTTCAGTTTCAGGAGGTTCCTTCCAAACTGCAGCATGACGTCCCTGGACGACGGTCATGCATGCATGTCCAAAGCAAATTAAAATGTGTCAAAATGGAACCATGCACCAACGATAGATATAGCAGAGTTGTTAAAGAATAACTAGTCGGATTGTTACCTGGATTCAGGGTTGCCCTGAGGCCAAAACAGGCTGACGAAGTCGTTGACGTTGCCCTCCTCGGTGGGCTCGTCGACGCTGACGCTTTCCCAGTTATCTAACCCCATGTAGCCTCTGAACTTCCCTTTGGTCGAGACGTTCCGCAGCCTGGTCTCGCGAGGGAGCGCGAAGAGCTCCGGCATGGCACGATCGAAGAGCGACCGCATGAGCTCCGGGCTGAGCGCATCGTGCGCGACGACGACACAGCCGTGTGCCACCAGGGAGGCGGTCACGGCGGCCTGGGCTTCATCCCAACCCGGCGTCCCGGGCTCCACGCCGCTCAGGTTCACCTTGCCGATATCCATCGTATGTTGCTTTGGCTAGGCGTATTAGTTCTTGCCCAAGTTTGTTTGGTATTTATAAGTCCAAACGCTATGGGCCTGAGGGGCTGCAGCTGCCGGCTGTGGCTGCAGCAGCCGGAATACACACTGCATTGCAGCTGCTGCCGCCAGCAATGGCTGCAGCCGCAAATACACATCTGTATGTGGCTGCAGCAGCCGCGGCTGGGGCTGCAGCCGCAAATACACATCTGTAATGCAGCTGCAGCTACATGTGGCTGCAGGTGCCGGCTGGGGCTGCAGCAGCATTAGACATTACCAAAAACCTTTAATTCATGACGGGTTTTTTATGACTATTTAAGAAAACGTTACGAATCATATATTATTCGTAACAATTATTGAATTTTCGTCATGGATCTGCAGTACCTAGTCCACATGCACTACAAGAAATCTGGTGATCAATGACATTTGAAAATCGTCATAGATAGAAGAAAAAGCGTCATAAAACAGCATCCGTGACGAAACAATGATTCGTCATGTATCTCGCGTCATAGATTAACCAGGTGACGTTTCTTAATTTTCGTCACAGATCACTATCCATCCGTGACGTTTCTTTCTCGTCACAGAATGGCCCAAGCCCAGGCCCAGCCCATACCTTAGTGACGAAATGAATTGCACATAATCGTCACAATCTAATCATGCCCTCTTTGTATCATTAATCATGCCAGGTTCACTCAGACCAAATATACAATTGCATTCCAGAACAAGCGTAAGATACGAAGCCATTATTCTCATTTCAACCCATTATATAATGTCAATGTACACAACAGATTCTTTTTCAGTATCACACAACTCGCAATAATACACCATGGCAATTCGACTAATCTAGTAATGGAAACTAGCAACATCAGGCTTTCTGGTGCCGTGCTCCTCAGTCCCTCATCTTCCTCCTTGCTGCACTCAGGATCACTCCATACCTGGACACCTCCGTAGGAATTAAGCTAAAGAACACCTCTTGCAGTCCGTAGCACAGCAGCAGACAAAGATTAAGGTAAAGACCCCATTTGAGACTCAGCTTGTGCAGTTAGTAGCGAACCCTTTTCATCTCCAATGATCTGAAGCATCAGTTGACAAGTATACCAGAAATTAGCATCAAAACACCACTGAAATTCTGCTAGTAGGATGAACATGTCTAGAAGAATAAATAGCACAGCATAGGACATCATCTACAAAGCTGCAGTTATCAGTTTATCAACACATGCCCATCTGCATAAAGAATTACCATTAGAAAAATGAAATCTGAGCACTGACAAACCACTCATATTCAGAGACACACCACAAATAATACGAGCTATCTAATCCTCTTTCTGATATCAGACAAGTGATGTTCACTTCACATTCAAATAAACACAACAAACGATTATAGTTTTCAGGTACCTAACAATTGCATCTGAACTAGTACTACTTCTGCACGCAGACAGTTATATTCTTTTCACTTCAAAAATTGCAGGCTTGTCGTCTTGTACTGAAAACACAAATCAATTCAGTTTCTAGAATGTTACTGCTACTGCATCTACGCATGCACACAAAATAAGAAAAAACAGGGGAAGCAGGGGCCTATATCGCGGGGATCTTCCTGGCCTCCTCCTCCTGGTATGCGCCCTCGATCTGATTTTGCCGCGGAAAAAAAGGAACCAATCAGTCGTCAGCGACCACAACGATTGAGAGCAGGAGGGAACAAGATTACAATGAAAAGCTTCACCACGTGCGCACCTGTTAAGCCGACGTCACGGTGCCAAAGAGGAACCAGGGCAGGAACGCTCGGCTGACTGCACGGGCGGCCGGGGAGAGCGCGGACACGGAGGCGCCGCTGCGCGCGACGGGGAGGGCGAGGCCGGTAGGCCGTAGATCTGACGACGTTCAGGGTTCACGACGACCTTGATGGGGAGTGGGAGGCCGGGCCCGGGAGACACGGAGGAGATCGATCTGCCGGACGCCCTTGCGCCGAGCGCTCCTACGTCGAGCGCCGCCACGAGAGGAGCCGCGCTGGTTCCCTCCGCTGGCTGTGCGGCGAGTGAGGACTGAGGAGAGGGCTGGCGGCGGCTAGGGAGAAAGGGAGGAGATAAAGCTGAGTGTTAGGGTTCCGGATAAACTAGGCTTTGGGCCAAAATGGCCGGCCCGTTCGTTTCTCGTGGCTGTGACAGGGCCATGACGAAATCTCAGGAATGTCACAGATTTTATGACGGTTAGATGGAATTCGTCACAGAAGAGCTTTATTTGTGACGTTCTTTTTAAACGTCATCCGGGTTTCGTCATGGATCACCAAGTTTGTTGTAGTGATGCTACTCAGAGTCTATGACAATGATACAGCGGTGACGAATTTAAATCTGTCACAGAATAAAACGTTGGTACCATAGTACTATGATGAGGATTTAAATTCGTCACAGATTAAACCATAAGCGCAATGATACTATGGTGACGGATTATACCATGTTCTTGATGATCACTGAATTTGATGATGTTCAAGTTCTACATCGACCTCGCTTGTGTAATGAAGTAGTAGATAGCATTGCTAAATTGGGTTGCAAGCATGCTGAAAGAATAAGTCTCTAAGTGTAGTTGATGGTGCATATGTTTGGCACCCCTATCTTTATCTATTTGCATTTAGATTCTTATGTTGAACTCTATATATATGTACCTTGAACCCTTGTTGGGCTGAGACAATGGAACATCCTTTTGGGCCAACAATTGGTATGCAGAGCTAGGGTTCCAGTTTCCAAAGAATTACGAAATTGCCACTGGCCCTTTCTTCCCCACTCCCGCACGCGTGCGTCTCCCAGGCGGCGCGACGCGGTCTCGCTCGATCCGCGCCGGTCAGACTCGATCCGGACGCGCGACCTGGCGCGGCAGCTCGGCTACCTCCCCGCCCTCTTCCTCTCGTCTGCGGCGGCGGCTGCCTGAGCACCGAGCAGAGGCGGCGGCCCAACCCGGAGCAGAGACGGCGCGGCGGCCTGAGTTCGATTCAAACTCGATTCGCGCCAGTGGCGGCCTGATACCGGCGGCGTTCGACGCAGAGGCGGCGCGGAACCTCACCCCGACCCCTGCTGCTCGCGTGACGCGGCAGCGGCTTGTCCCCGACTCCCCTTCCTTCCTCCCTCTATGCTCCCATGGCGGACGCGGCGGTGATGGCCACCGGCGGCGACGGCGCGGCACCATGCGCTGCGCGCACCCCCTCCCGCGCCTCTCGCGCGAGCAGCCACGGCTCGGCAAGGTCGAGCGCGCGGCGCCGCGCAGCGGAGGCGGCGGACGAGGCGGCTGCGGCGGCGGTGGACACCGAGCGCGACGCAGCGGAGGAGCGACGGGCCACAGCAGCTCGCAGGGAGGCGGAGGAGCGCGAGGAGGCGGCGGCGCGTGCTGCGAGCTTGGCGACGGCGCAGGCAACGGCTGCGCGCACTGCGGAGGCGGAACGGCAGGCTGCGGCGGCGGCTCAGGCCGCGGCTGCTGCTGCTGCTGTGCAGCGGCAAGTGGCGGAGGAGGCCAGGGAGGCCCTTGCTGCGCTGGAGCAGCGGGAGAACCAGCGGGCGGCACGGGAGGAGGACCGGGAGACGGAGGTGCACGAGTGTGACACCCCAGGTGTCTCGTTCATTTTTCTACAATGCTAGGACATCATGTTGAGCTAATCATGTGAAAGTTTCAAATTGTTACATCAAATCAATTATAAAATTTTAAAGAAAGTCAAATTTACATCAAGTTGGAAAAGTAAGATTAAAAAGTAATAAATAAAATATGAATAGAAGTCAAATTTAATTCAAATTTGAAAAGCAAGTTTTAAAAGTTGAACATAACTATGTGCAACCTAAAATTTATGTGAAAGGTATTGGTGAAAGAAAATTCTAGCCAAAATATCAGAATCATTCTCCTTTAGGAAGAGCTTCAAATAATTTAGGAAATTTTAAAATTTAAACCTCTTTGAATTTTTGAAATTTGAAGTTTCTGTTTAAATGGCCAGCACATCTGTCCTCTATACGTGTCAAAAGATCCCCATGCAAAATTTGGGAGGTTTTAGAGCTCAGCAAACCTTTCAGTTCGAATTTGCAAGAGAGAGAACAGAAATTCCAGAAAAAAAAAGAAAGACAGCCGGACCCTCCTGTCATTCTCTTTCTTCTTCAGCACCGCTTTGTTTCTCTCTGCAACGGCAAGATCGACCAGCAGCTTTGACACGTTGATGCCACGCGCTGAGCATGCAAACCAAGCCTTCGCCAAGGCCTCAAGGCTCCAGAACCGCTGGCCTATCCAGTCCTATGTTCCTTGCTCTGTTTTCCGTTTTCCTTTCTCTTTTTCCTCACAGCCACAAGCCATGGCCGTCGCTCCTGAAATTTGGTGTCCAGCCACCTCGCTCCACTGCAGCATGAGCCAAGGCCATCCATCGAACCATATCACACCACTGTATCTCTCAGAGAAGCAGAGCGCTCATCCTCGCGGTCAGCTGAGATTAATCAAAGCTTTTCTCCGACGACGTCTCCGGCGGACATCTTCGACGCCGACGCAAAATTCGTCGCCTACAGTGAGCCTCGTCCACTCAATCATTTTTAGTTGAATGCGAACAACTCTGTATCACTCCCCTGACCCTTTTACCTTTGGATTTCTGTGAAGAGGTCGCCGGAATTTCATTTTTCCCCAATCCTTTCCGTCGGCTGCCTTCGACCTGGACGGCAACGAGCACGTTCCGGCCATCCTCGACATTGAAGTGTACCATGCCGTTATTCTTCAGGTCTCCTTGAAGCTCTAGGACCAAACCATGAAGCTCCTCGTCGACCACAGTGACCTCGCGACCTCGCCGAACATCTTCTTCCCGTCACCGTCGCCGCCGGCCACTTTCCGGTGAGTCCCCATCCTCGAGGACCTCACCTTTGAGTTCATATCGTTGATTTAGGCATGTAGAGCCCCTCCCCTATTTCCCTCGAAGCAGTTTCCCCTGCTCCGGCGAAGCTCCGCCCGTTTCTGTCCGTCGTGCATCCCTGACTGTGTTGAAGACGACGATGGCAGTCTCGTAAATAAGTTGCAACTTTCTCAGAAACTGAATAAACTTCAAAAATAGATAACTGGAGTTCTAGATGTCCAAAAATTGCAAACTCAATTTTTTGTGTTCCTCTCACTGATATCTATCCAGTACTACCTTAGTTGAATATTTTTCATGTGTAGTTTTCCCTGAATCATTAGTACAAGATAAACATTAGTTAATTCGTAGTAAATAATATAGACATGATAAAAATGCAAAATCAGTCTTGTTAAAACACCCTTGATACCCTATGTTCAGTAGTACGAACCATAACCCTTGTTTCTGTATAAGGAAACCTGTATTAATTTTGTAAGCTATACACTGAATAATTCATACTAAATTGAATATAATTCAGAAAAATGTGAAATAGGGCTTCATCTTCTCCTTTTGATATGCCCTGTTCATAGAGTTGAACCATGTTAGTTCTTTATCTGAGAAACCTTAGTTATTAATTTCTCTTTGATAAACTTGTCATCTTCTTAATAATTAATCTACTAATTAGTAGATTTCAATATGCTGCATATATGTCACCTAGATAATGACCTGTCACCAAGGTTCCTGGTTGGTTCAACTGAGCCTAAGGAAATTTCTTTAGGAATTAATTCTTCCTAACCCTATATTGATATTGATTTAATTCTTTTAACAAGAAATTAGGAACCCCATATAAATGGTCCTGATTTGACATGCTCAAATCTCCAGTATGTTGGTCATGATCAGAAGTAGTTTAGAACCTCACTTCCATGCTATGTGAATGTTTTGGCGTTAAATTAAATCAATTAATAACTAAGTAACAATGCTTCATGGGAGTCAATGAAGGAAATAATCCAAACTAATTCCAAATCATCCAAATCAGAACTATGTATCACTTTGAATCGAATTCAAAGTTCAAATCATTTCATGCATGTCATGTCGATTCTATTATATGCTTGTTCCAATCAAACATTCCTGCATGACTAGGTCACGAGCAAGTCGATGTCACGGAGGGTATTCAACAGGATCTTACCTCGCAGGACAGCGAAGTTGAAGTTACTAACTTGTCAGTCGAAAACCAAGGCAAGCCCGGGATCATATAACCCCTTTGCAAATTTTATTTTTCTAGAGATCATAATGTAGTGAGTCTAGTATGATTGATGCACTAGGTGTAGGAGTTGAATGGAAATCCAATTGCATTGCTCCAAATGACCTAATTGTTCAAGTGTCGATACTAGTTGTCGATAGATAACTGCTATGCTTAGAAACTAGTTAAACCTCGACAGGTATCGTTTTTATGATGATTAAACTTGATCACTAAAGATGAAGTTAAGAATGAGTTTATGTACTTGTTGAGACGTGGACGGGGATGACTGTGTAGGATGATTTGGGAAGGCCGGGCCTTCACGGTGGTAGCCCCGTCTGTGTCGATTAAGGACCGATTCGATGTTGGCCCCTTGATCAAGCATTGAACAGTACCGAGTGCATGCTAGTGCTAATGGGAGCTAGTAAACTTAGTAGCCTGTACGGTGGCATCGTTGGTTGGTACCCAGTACACTGGTCGAAAGTCACGCTGGGCGTAGTTGGGCAGGTCTAGGCTACGACGGTAGTAGGACGGCTGCCCAACTCGTGAGACTGGACCCTGCCTTGTTGTTTACTGTCTTGTGAAAGGTTGCCGTATATGACTTTTGTGCATATACGTCGTGTATCTCGGGTTTTGCCAGCTGGTGTAAATCGATTGCAATCGCTGTCCCTCGCAGAAATGAGTACCGCTTGTGATAGCCGCCTTCACGTAGCAAACATGTATGAATGATGATTATGGAAGTTGATGATAGTGTGTTTATGATATATGGATCTTGCTCATATTACATATGCTACTGATGTTTGTTAGTATCCATGCTCACTTATATTCTTGTTATTAATGAAGATAAAAGATGGCTAAAAGTTTGATAGCAATAATTAGGAATGCTTAAGTGTGAGTCATTTAAAATGAAACCCTCCTATGTCAGCCTTGCATGTCTAGAATTATTTGACGGTTAAGAATTACTGAGTAAATAGTACTCAGGCTTTGTGCCATTGTGTTTTCTATTAGTACAGATGTCGATCTTCCCGAAGGAGTACTCCCGTGGGACTTGCAAGCCCCAGAAGGTTGGACTGTCCAATGGGAGTCAGATGCGCCGCAGCAGTGAAGTGTGTTGCTAAAGTAATAATCCGGACGGGCTCGGATTATTGCTCATGCTTTATCGTTGAGAGTTAGAACTTTTGTATAACTTACGTGTTTTAAACTTGTCGTTTACGCTTCCGCTACTCTGTAACATTTCCGCTGTCCTCTGAACCAATCCTGTAATAAAAATAATGTAAAATGTATCGCAAAGTGTTGGTATTATCTCGTGTCTGCTTAAACAGCACCGTGGGACAATGATCCTGTGGATCGGACTGTTAGAGCTGGCATCAGAGCTGGTCCAAGATAATACAAACACTTTAATGCCGTATTTTGAAAACTACGACATACGGTGAGGAATACGTTAGTATTGCCCACATAAGGATGATTATTAGGTGGTGACAATGCTAACCCTGGGTAATGATTGTTTAAATTATGTATGTGCAACTATGGAAATGACCTTCAATGGGGTCTTGAGGTAAGAGATTGGCTCACTCGTGTTGGAGTTGTTACACGGGGCGATTCATTCCATGAATCGTAGTGTGCGAAAATGATTTTTGGTGGGTGACTCACTCGTGTTTGAGTTGTGACACGGGGCGATTCTTTTCCATGAATCGTATAAAAACTTTGGTTTTATTTTCTTCTTCTTCTTGATTTGATGATTGTTTCTGAAATGAATATATTGTGCAAGTACACTAACGCCGTTAGTAATCACAATTAGACTAACTTACGTGATGAGTGCGGGTCGTCACCGATAAACGTGCCGCTAAGTTCGGCAAAATATGGGTGTGTTGTGAGAAACGAATAATTAGGTTACATAAACCTGTTGCATCATGGCATCCCTAAGATTCTGAAGTAAAATTTTGTCTTCCCTTCACAACCCATATCTGTAAGAATTTCGAAATTTTAAAGATGAAAAATTTCGAATTTGAAATGACCTATATCAGCTCAACTACCATTGGTCCTGTTTCTGTCCTGCAGTTGTCCTAACTTCAAAAATTCATAACTCGAGTTTCTTTGATCCAATGGAAGTGTTCAAACACTTGTTGGAAAACCCTGCAAGTTTTCTTTCAGTTCCTGATGGTTTCCAAAAGGTTTGGTACTTGGTGTGGTCCTTATGGCCAAAAGACTGAGTACTTGTCATTCTGTCTTCCAGCAGGAAGCATTTCATTCAAAACTCCATATCTCTAGTTTTACTTGGAGTTTCGTCACGTTTAAACCCAACATGGAAATATCTTGAAGTCTTCTTCCAAACCCAGGTAGTCTCAAGTATTTCTTTTTCCAGATGAAATAAGTAGGGTTGAATTACTGTAACCCTATCGATCTGTCTCTCGATTCAGGACTGACTTCAAAAATTCATGCTGTCTAAATTCCTTATCCAAATAAGGTGCACAAATACTTCCTGGAAAGCCAGTGTAATCCTCTTGCATAGCCAAGTGGTCTCATATGATTTCGAGTACTGGTGTGACCAGTAGATCAGAATTACTGGACTCATGTTAATCTGTCTTTTCTGGGAAGTAGGTGACAATGGAAAATTCATAATTCCTGATTCTGATATACACTGGAGTCAAATGAGTACGTGATGGAAAGCTCTGGAAATTATCTTTCATTTCCAGGTTGTGTCACGTAATTTGGAGTCCTGGTGCACTCTGTAGAGCCAAATTACAGAGGCCCTGTCAATCTGTTTTTCCCAGCAAAACCTCTAACTTTGAAAATCCTTAAGTCCAGCTAGGCTTGGAGTTTGATCGAGTTTGAGCCCAATCTGGAAATCTATGGAAGTTCTTTATAACATGGTGCCAAGCATCTGTTGTAATGGTAAAAAAAAAAAATTCTATATTTCTGTCTGCTGTACAGTCAAGACCGAATCTGATCAGTAACACTTCTTCCACATTTTGTTGCTCCTTGAAGCTGGAAAATGTGAAATAACATCTTGTTGAACTCCGTACATGCATGTCCTGTTCAGTAGCACTTTTCATTCTGCTGACGAACATATTTGACTTAATCAAACCTTGGACCTCACATTGTTCACTTGAATTCTCCAATTCATGGTCCTGACTCGGATTCCCTTGTGTTACAATCCATCTCAAAATTTCGTGGTTGAGTACCTCCGAAAAGTGCAAGTTTAGTTCAACCAAGAATTCCAGGACCATCTCTACACTTTTCATCTATAAGGTTCTAGCTCCTCTCAAAGTCGAAATCTGGTACAGTAGTTATGTCAGCCTCAAACTGAAATGAATGGCAGACCTCAGACTGCAGAAAGTCCTGCATTACTCCTCAGAAAAATTTGTCTAAGAATTTTTGTTGACTGCACATTTGATGGATCATCCCCAAAAGTCTCCAAAACCTGCCTCGAACCTGTACGGCTACACCTGTACATATTTTGTATCGATCCATATTTCTGTAACCCTTTTGCAAACATTTGGAAATTTCCTACTGTTTCCTTTGTCATGGGAACCATTTTCCTTGAGAAGACATCCTTATGACACATTGTCCAGTAATATTATTCCACATTCTTCCAAATTCATACATACTCTGTTAGCACCCATGCATCAAATATGCTAGAGTATACTTTCAGAATAATCTGCTGCTGCCTTAGCATACTCAGTTGTCTTCTGCCTTTCGATTGAGGCTTAAGCCTATTTCTCTGTCTGTTGTGCTTAATCATCTTTATTGGAAAGCCAACATCCTATATTCACTATTCTTGCTAGTCATCTCATCTGATCACCATTGAAGTTTTCATTGGCCTGTGTATCTCCACAAAGTCCTATTGTTGAGTTTGGACACATCTCCTACTTGACCATGAGAATCTATGGTTCTTGGTTGTGGTTAACTTATTATACCATTTTATTTTAATCTTGGATATGGTATCAATCAGAGCTAAACTTTGGCCATACTCAGTAGAAGGCTTATCTTGATTCCTTCCTGCTACCTTGACACTCTGCACTCTGTTGCCGAATGAGCGAAAGACAGACTATCCCAAAACATCGAATACACTGACCCTTATCAACGATTCAGTTCAAAGCGGTCCCAACCATCATCAGCACCCGAACTTGGTCAGTATTCATAAGAAGCTTAAGATTGATTCCTTATTCTTACCATTCAATTATGCTCAGTATGTCTGACCCTTTGCTGAGTCCCATTAGAGCATCAGATACATCCAGCAACCTTGCTAAACAGGTACCATTGATCTTGTATATTCAGAAACCATATCGGCAGAACAACTAGATGGTCAAACCTCAAAATGCCACAGATCTTCTTTCTTAGGAAAGAAAAATATGTATCTGTGATATCTACAAATATTTCACTCTTGCCTACCTAAATAAATAATTTTCCAGCTTGCTTGCTCATCTACAAATGTTGTGTCGATTGATTCATAGGCATCTTAATTCCACGTTAAATTGCCAGATTGTTCCCAATCTGAACATTTTAGTATACCTCACTCCTTGCTGACCTAGCCATGCTCTCCAGAATACAGGATACTCACATTGGCTTGGCTTCTCAACATGAGTTGGACCAATCAGAATAAACCTATGCTTCATCTATTGATATTCGCACAAATTAGCTCCAGTAAAAAAATCTCTATTGTGAGCTACAGTCTCAGTAGCTTTATGTTCTCCAATATCATTATTGTAATGGTCCCCCTCAAAGGAAAATATGCCTATATTAATGGTAGACATTTTCGAAGAGACTTCAAATGCATGATAGATGATCAATCCTACAGTCCAAAATATATCAAGCACAAATATCTTATCAATCGTCTGCCTTTCTTCCGCAAGAACATGTCTTGTTCGCCATAGTACAGTATGGCATATCATCTCATGATGCTTCCAAAAGTCGATTGCTAGCAAATTCTTAAGACCCTTCTTATATATGATCATGGTTGTCCAATAAGTGGCTAACTAGAGCACTTGTCATATTTTTCATACTTTCACCAATTCTTGCAGTCTTTGCTTCATCTCTTGAGTTCCTACTAGCTCACTTCTACTTCTTCCAAATATTCTTTGTTAATGCATTGCCATGTCCTTGTTGAGAAATGTATCAATCCGATCATGAATCTTCTCACTATCTTCACTATATCAGCTATCATCATATTCCTGGTTTATTCCTCTCCTGAACTCCCTACTTTGTTTTGAGAGATATTGTCGAAGTATCCTTTTCTTCGAGGTATCTTTTTATTCCTGAATTTTACTCAGACATCGCTTTAGTCCCGCTTAAATAATCCTTGAAACTGGAACCCCTCACAATCTCTTTATCAAGGTATGTATTCAGACCCTTGATCTACAGGACATATGAAGTAACTTCACATCAATTTCTTAATTGGGTGATCAAGAATATCAATCTCTTGTAAACCTATCCCCACTCGTTTCGTAATCTCGGGACGAGATTTCTTTAAGGGGGGAGGATTGTGACACCCCAGGTGTCTCGTTCATTTTTCTACAATGCTAGGACATCATGTTGAGCTAATCATGTGAAAGTTTCAAATTGTTACATCAAATCAATTATAAAATTTTAAAGAAAGTCAAATTTACATCAAGTTGGAAAAGTAAGATTAAAAAGTAATAAATAAAATATGAATAGAATTCAAATTTAATTCAAATTTGAAAAGCAAGTTTTAAAAGTTGAACATAACTATGTGCAACCTAAAATTTATGTGAAAGGTATTGGTGAAAGAAAATTCTAGCCAAAATATCAGAATCATTCTCCTTTAGGAAGAGCTTCAAATAATTTAGGAAATTTTAAAATTTAAACCTCTTTGAATTTTTGAAATTTGAAGTTTCTGTTTAAATGGCCAGCACATCTGTCCTCTATACGTGTCAAAAGATCCCCATGCAAAATTTGGGAGGTTTTAGAGCTCAGCAAACCTTTCAGTTCGAATTTGCAAGAGAGAGAACAGAAATTCCAGAAAAAAAAAGAAAGACAGCCGGACCCTCCTGTCATTCTCTTTCTTCTTCAGCACCGCTTTGTTTCTCTCTGCAACGGCAAGATCGACCAGCAGCTTTGACACGTTGATGCCACGCGCTGAGCATGCAAACCAAGCCTTCGCCAAGGCCTCAAGGCTCCAGAACCGCTGGCCTATCCAGTCCTATGTTCCTTGCTCTGTTTTCCGTTTTCCTTTCTCTTTTTCCTCACAGCCACAAGC
The DNA here is from genome assembly GCA_007726485.1 of Eragrostis curvula. Classification (NCBI taxonomy): domain Eukaryota; kingdom Viridiplantae; phylum Streptophyta; class Magnoliopsida; order Poales; family Poaceae; genus Eragrostis; species Eragrostis curvula. The sequence continues at coordinate 1,287,136 of RWGY01000026.1, forward strand.
CATGGCCGTCGCTCCTGAAATTTGGTGTCCAGCCACCTCGCTCCACTGCAGCATGAGCCAAGGCCATCCATCGAACCATATCACACCACTGTATCTCTCAGAGAAGCAGAGCGCTCATCCTCGCGGTCAGCTGAGATTAATCAAAGCTTTTCTCCGACGACGTCTCCGGCGGACATCTTCGACGCCGACGCAAAATTCGTCGCCTACAGTGAGCCTCGTCCACTCAATCATTTTTAGTTGAATGCGAACAACTCTGTATCACTCCCCTGACCCTTTTACCTTTGGATTTCTGTGAAGAGGTCGCCGGAATTTCATTTTTCCCCAATCCTTTCCGTCGGCTGCCTTCGACCTGGACGGCAACGAGCACGTTCCGGCCATCCTCGACATTGAAGTGTACCATGCCGTTATTCTTCAGGTCTCCTTGAAGCTCTAGGACCAAACCATGAAGCTCCTCGTCGACCACAGTGACCTCGCGACCTCGCCGAACATCTTCTTCCCGTCACCGTCGCCGCCGGCCACTTTCCGGTGAGTCCCCATCCTCGAGGACCTCACCTTTGAGTTCATATCGTTGATTTAGGCATGTAGAGCCCCTCCCCTATTTCCCTCGAAGCAGTTTCCCCTGCTCCGGCGAAGCTCCGCCCGTTTCTGTCCGTCGTGCATCCCTGACTGTGTTGAAGACGACGATGGCAGTCTCGTAAATAAGTTGCAACTTTCTCAGAAACTGAATAAACTTCAAAAATAGATAACTGGAGTTCTAGATGTCCAAAAATTGCAAACTCAATTTTTTTGTGTTCCTCTCACTGATATCTATCCAGTACTACCTTAGTTGAATATTTTTCATGTGTAGTTTTCCCTGAATCATTAGTACAAGATAAACATTAGTTAATTCGTAGTAAATAATATAGACATGATAAAAATGCAAAATCAGTCTTGTTAAAACACCCTTGATACCCTATGTTCAGTAGTACGAACCATAACCCTTGTTTCTGTATAAGGAAACCTGTATTAATTTTGTAAGCTATACACTGAATAATTCATACTAAATTGAATATAATTCAGAAAAATGTGAAATAGGGCTTCATCTTCTCCTTTTGATATGCCCTGTTCATAGAGTTGAACCATGTTAGTTCTTTATCTGAGAAACCTTAGTTATTAATTTCTCTTTGATAAACTTGTCATCTTCTTAATAATTAATCTACTAATTAGTAGATTTCAATATGCTGCATATATGTCACCTAGATAATGACCTGTCACCAAGGTTCCTGGTTGGTTCAACTGAGCCTAAGGAAATTTCTTTAGGAATTAATTCTTCCTAACCCTATATTGATATTGATTTAATTCTTTTAACAAGAAATTAGGAACCCCATATAAATGGTCCTGATTTGACATGCTCAAATCTCCAGTATGTTGGTCATGATCAGAAGTAGTTTAGAACCTCACTTCCATGCTATGTGAATGTTTTGGCGTTAAATTAAATCAATTAATAACTAAGTAACAATGCTTCATGGGAGTCAATGAAGGAAATAATCCAAACTAATTCCAAATCATCCAAATCAGAACTATGTATCACTTTGAATCGAATTCAAAGTTCAAATCATTTCATGCATGTCATGTCGATTCTATTATATGCTTGTTCCAATCAAACATTCCTGCATGACTAGGTCACGAGCAAGTCGATGTCACGGAGGGTATTCAACAGGATCTTACCTCGCAGGACAGCGAAGTTGAAGTTACTAACTTGTCAGTCGAAAACCAAGGCAAGCCCGGGATCATATAACCCCTTTGCAAATTTTATTTTTCTAGAGATCATAATGTAGTGAGTCTAGTATGATTGATGCACTAGGTGTAGGAGTTGAATGGAAATCCAATTGCATTGCTCCAAATGACCTAATTGTTCAAGTGTCGATACTAGTTGTCGATAGATAACTGCTATGCTTAGAAACTAGTTAAACCTCGACAGGTATCGTTTTTATGATGATTAAACTTGATCACTAAAGATGAAGTTAAGAATGAGTTTATGTACTTGTTGAGACGTGGACGGGGATGACTGTGTAGGATGATTTGGGAAGGCCGGGCCTTCACGGTGGTAGCCCCGTCTGTGTCGATTAAGGACCGATTCGATGTTGGCCCCTTGATCAAGCATTGAACAGTACCGAGTGCATGCTAGTGCTAATGGGAGCTAGTAAACTTAGTAGCCTGTACGGTGGCATCGTTGGTTGGTACCCAGTACACTGGTCGAAAGTCACGCTGGGCGTAGTTGGGCAGGTCTAGGCTACGACGGTAGTAGGACGGCTGCCCAACTCGTGAGACTGGACCCTGCCTTGTTGTTTACTGTCTTGTGAAAGGTTGCCGTATATGACTTTTGTGCATATACGTCGTGTATCTCGGGTTTTGCCAGCTGGTGTAAATCGATTGCAATCGCTGTCCCTCGCAGAAATGAGTACCGCTTGTGATAGCCGCCTTCACGTAGCAAACATGTATGAATGATGATTATGGAAGTTGATGATAGTGTGTTTATGATATATGGATCTTGCTCATATTACATATGCTACTGATGTTTGTTAGTATCCATGCTCACTTATATTCTTGTTATTAATGAAGATAAAAGATGGCTAAAAGTTTGATAGCAATAATTAGGAATGCTTAAGTGTGAGTCATTTAAAATGAAACCCTCCTATGTCAGCCTTGCATGTCTAGAATTATTTGACGGTTAAGAATTACTGAGTAAATAGTACTCAGGCTTTGTGCCATTGTGTTTTCTATTAGTACAGATGTCGATCTTCCCGAAGGAGTACTCCCGTGGGACTTGCAAGCCCCAGAAGGTTGGACTGTCCAATGGGAGTCAGATGCGCCGCAGCAGTGAAGTGTGTTGCTAAAGTAATAATCCGGACGGGCTCGGATTATTGCTCATGCTTTATCGTTGAGAGTTAGAACTTTTGTATAACTTACGTGTTTTAAACTTGTCGTTTACGCTTCCGCTACTCTGTAACATTTCCGCTGTCCTCTGAACCAATCCTGTAATAAAAATAATGTAAAATGTATCGCAAAGTGTTGGTATTATCTCGTGTCTGCTTAAACAGCACCGTGGGACAATGATCCTGTGGATCGGACTGTTAGAACCAGTGGGTTCGTGATGGGCGCCGGAGCGCCCACGACTCCGGTTCTGACCTCGACGACCGGACCGGTGGCACACGTACACCTCCACGGCGTCGACGTGCCTCTCCTTCCCCGGAGCGGCGTCGTGAGTGCCATGAGCGCCATGGGCGGCGAGACTCCCCTCGCCACGGATGGCGAGGCTCCCCGGTCGTCATTCGGGAGGCCGGCGGGAGCACGCAGTGGCCTATGCTCACCAAGTGGAGTGCGGTCATGAAGGTGAAGCTGCAGGCGCGGCACATGTGGGAGGCCGTCGACAACCGCGATCGTTATATCACACTTTCGACCGTCACGTAGCTCAATGAATAAGGAAGAAAAGGCACTCCTTACTTGCATTTTATTTGTGAATAACCTATTTCCACATGTACCTCTAGTTGTAAGTGTGCAGGTGGAAAACAGGGAATATCCAGGTGTATCCATGTCCAAAGGCATCAAATCCAACACTTCCATATATCGAAGATTGCCGAAGGAATGCAACTCCAAGATAAAAGGCCAAGATCAACAAAAACCCAGAATAAACTAAAGGCCAATGCACCTGGATCAGAGGCCTACAGGCCAAGGGGGACCAACCTGCCAAGACCCAGCCCAGGAGGGGCCAGGCCCAGGTCGGTCGACCCCCCTGGCTAGGTCGGCCGACCTGCTCTGGTGGCCCCCTGGGCCCATCTTCTTATGGCGGTTGGCAACCGACCTCTGGAGGTCGGTTCCACCTGCAATTAATGCCACCGACCTCAGGAACCGCCTTCAGGAACCGACCTCCAAGTCGATAAATAAAGGGGTACCCCCCCTCCTAGAGAACACACACCACTTGAGGCTCATTCCCTCCTCCTCCTCACCTTAGAGCTAGAGGTTGTTTAGGTAGAGCTAGGCTAAATAGTGGGTTGCCCTTGTGCTCCCAAGTCTCTTGGAGAATTGGGTATGTTCTTGTATCCTTCTCTTGTAAGACTTGATCTTTATCAATGATTCATCGTTTATCATATAGTAGTTGTGTGCTTATGTTGTTCATCCTTAATCTAGTTGTGTTCTTGGATGAGCGTTCGTCGTTCGTTCATCGTTCGTTCGTGGGCATTCATCGGGCGTTCTTCGTTCGTTCATACTCGATCACCGATTATGAATGATCGTTCTTATTCTTTCTTCGTTCATCGCTCGTTCTTGAGCGATGAACGTTTATGCATAGCGTAGTACTAGATTTGATCCTTGACTGGTTTAGACTAGTTTGACTAGTTGTTTGTGACTAGATATCGGGTTCATTGTCCCGAAAGGGAAGCTCTAGGTTTACCGCCCTGCGGGGTGCCTCGAGGGATCTAGAGTTATGGCGAGTGATGCTAGCATGATGCTAGATTCTCTTTCCGTCGTTGTTTGTGCATGTGCCCCACGGTTTGTAGAGGTAGGTGGCAGGTGGTGACAGCCCTGTCCATCCTTCCGTAATCCTCCACGTTCGGGTATGGCATAGGAGTTTATACAAAAGGCCGGCGTGGCCTGGCAGACCAGGCATAAACCGGATCTCCTGATGATCTCTAGCCATAGGCTCTTAGCTCTCACTAGTGTAAGCCTAACGTAGGTAGAATCCTAGTACGCTATATGGTAACGTACATTAGGAGTAGCATCCGTTAGTTAGTCTTGCTCCTGCCTAGACTTGCCTCTCGCCTTTTATCTGAGAGTGGAATCCTATGTGTGTGTCACACTATCCATTATATATCTTGATCACTTACCCCTGCATTGGATTGTGGGTTTGTCTTCCATTGTAATCTATTGAGCATAAGTACTACTGTTGACCATGTCTTCCTTTGGGAAAATATAAATCACGATACCTCGGAATACTCTTGGGTGAAATGCTACAACGGGTTATCCGTGCGCTTGCGGATCCTCTTATCATGGGAATGCCGATAGGACATCTTTAGCACTCCTTGCTAGTGGTGGGCTATCTGGTAATATTATTGCAAGACTCTTTAATCCAAATATCGGTGCACCGTAAGGAACGCCAACAAGCATTTCTGGCGCCGTTGTCGGGGAAGACATTGGTTAACAAGAGTACAATGATTGCTCATGGTTGCACATGATGTGACTTGACCACTGCCCATGCAGCCTAACCTTGATCTGTTTTCTCTTTGATGTGAAAACAGGATAGTGTATGAGCGGATTCAACTTGCTACAAAACTTTGTTGATAATCCAGAGTCACTTGTGAGAAAGACCCGATCACGCGCCGACACTTCCTCACAAGGACTTGCGCCAAGCGAGCCCGCATCTCCCGCACCTCAATCTCCAATTATCATGGCTGCTGAAAAGACCCTTCGTGATTACTCTGCTCCCTCCGTTGCCAATGTGCCTATTGGGCCCGATGTCAACGCTGGAGAGGCAGGATTTGAAATCAAAGCCAGCCTGATTACAATGGTGCAAGCTATTCCCTTTTGTGGAAAAAGCTACTGAGGACGCCAATACTCATCTCCAACAGTTCCTTGAGATATGCAACACGTCTGCAACCCCTGGAGTCAATCAAGATGCTATAAGACTTCGATTGTTCCCCTTCTCACTCCTTGGGAAGGCGAAACAATGGTTTTATGCCAACCGTGCTGCTATTGACACTTGGGACCGATGCTCATCTGCGTTCCTCTCTAAGTTCTTCCCATTGGGCAAAACAAATGCTCTTCGAGGAAGAATATCAAGCTTCCAGCAATCAAGCAATGAATCCATCGCCGAGGCGTGGGAAAGGCTTCAAGAATACATATCCACCCGTCCACACCATTGTATGGAAGAATGTCTTATCCTTCAACATTTCTACAACGGGTTGACACCTACAACCCGTGGACATATGGATGCCGCTGCTGGAGGGGCTTTCTTCTCTAAAACTATTGATGAAGCAAAAGATCTTATTGAGAAGATGGTTTCAAATCAAGGGTGGAGCGATGAAAGGCTCCAAACACGCTCTAAAGGCGTGCACCCTGTGAAAGAAGTTGATATGTTCACCGCCAAGGTTGAACAACTTCTTAAGCGATTGGACGATTTCAAGGACTTCGGCACCGTTCGTGCCGTTGATTCACGCATGACGTGTGAAGAATGTGGTGACATTGGCCACATGGGGATTAATTTCCCCACACATACCCAGGAAGAAGCATGCTACATGAACAACAACAATAGGTATCGTCCAAACGGTGGGCAAGGTTTCAATCAAAACCGTCCACAATATCAAGGAGGTAACAACTTTTCTAGTTACAACAACCAACCTCCCTTGAGAGATCTAGCTAATGGCCAAGCAAAGATCAACGAGTCTATCAACAAGAAGCTTGCTGCCAATGACAAAAATCTTGAGAGTATCAATTCCAAGATAGAGGGTTTATCTTCTGCTTTCAAGAATCAGTTGCGCTTCAACAAAATGATAGAAACTCAAATAGCTCAGCTTGCTGCTCTTGTTCCTACCTCGAGCTCTGGACAGATTCCGGGGCAACCCGAGCCTGTCTTAGAAAATGTCAATGCGATTACCACGAGGGGAGGTAAGTCCACTCGGGATCCGCCATATCCTGATCATGCAGAGAAAAGAACGAACCGACAAAAGGAGCAAAGAGAAGAACCGCCAAAAGTTCAAATTGAAGAAGAAAATGAACCGAAGAAAAAGGATGGGAAGGAGGCACCACTCTCATTTCAAGATACAACCTTCATGCCATTCCCCCACCGTAATAGGAAGCCAAGTGTGGATGAGCAATTTGCTCGCTTTGTCAAAGTTATTCAAAAACTCCATGTCAACGTGCCCTTGATGGACATGATGCAAGTACCGACATATGCACGCTACCTCAAGGACATACTCAACAACAAGCGACCATTGCCATCCACAGAAATGATCAAGCTCACTGAAGAGTGCAGTGCTGCTATACTCAACCAACTCACCAAAAAGAAGAAAGATCCGGGTTGTCCTACCATATCATGCTCTATTGGCCCACACCGCTTCAATCAAGCCTTGTGTGACCTGGGGGCTAGTGTTAGTGTGATGCCCAAGGAAGTCTTCGACCAATTGAATTACACTGACCTAACACCGACACCCATGAGGCTACAACTCGTGGATTCATCTATCCGCTATCCAGCCGGGATAGCCGAAGACATCCCTGTCAAGATCAATGGGAGTTTTATCCCCATCGACTTTGTGGTACTAGACATGGACACAGATAAGGACACACCCCTCATCTTAGGACGACCCTTCCTCAGCACCACAAAGGCTCAAATCGATGTTGGGACCGGAGAGATCCGCCTTTACATCAACGGAAAGGAAGAGAAGTTCAAGTTCCAACCTAGAAAAGAAGCTTGTTCGACGGTGAAGACGACATCACACACCTCCCCCTCTTCGGAGGAGAAGACCATAACAAGTGATTCCATCACTCAGGGATTCGATCCCTCACAGGACTCTTGAGCAAGAACAAGCTTGGGGGAGATACCATATCCCCCGCCAAGGTATCGTGTATCACAACTTGTATCCCTTTTCTTTTCCTTTATTTGCTTGTTCTTGCATCTATATGAAAAACGAAATAAAAATTTCAAAACTAAAAAGAACAAAAATAGTCTTTATGTTTTTAATAGCTTTCTCTTATGCGAGTAAGAGTGTCTAGTCTTCCTTTTGTTGAGATGATGAATAGTTGCTCTGTTTTATCTCTTGCTTGTACCTAGTTTACAACTTAGTGCTCTCCCTAGTTTTGAGATTTTTGGCTAGTGTGCTTACCTAGAACTTGAAACTTGTGGGTAGCATAGTACTTGATCCAAGTCTAAGTTGTTGTGAGTTATGATATTGTACAAATAGGGCTGCTACGATCTTGTCCTTGAGTACGACTTAACTCCGGAGTCTTTTCTCTTGCAAAATACAAAAATGATAAAGTTCCTCAATGATCAAATAATTCCTACCAAAGCCATATGTTGTTCATACATTGCAAACCCTTCCACATATGTTGCTTGTCATTGCATTGAGCTTTATCAAAATTGTGTGACCCTAGTGAGATACTTGTCATACTCTCTTGATCAAGATCACGTACACTCCACCTCGCATGCTAAACTTCTACACTAGAAGTTAAGCAAATTCCACCACTCCATCCACCAAATAAATACTCCAAACCTTTGTCACCTCTCTCTCTCAAAAATATCATTTGGAGACATGGCTATGCAAAAGAAAAAAGAATAACCCCTGCTCATGCAAAAGTGGAGCAAAAGAAAAAGAAGAAGAAAAGGGGAAGAAAAAGAAAAGAAAGAAAGAAAGAAAAGATAGCCATGTCCTCCTCATAAATTTCAAAAAAAGAGAGAAAGAGAAGGTGACACCCAAAAGGAGCACCACTTCCACCTCACCACCCACCATATACACACATGCACATCTTGATCAAGGTTGTATGACTTGCATTCTCCATGGATCCACTCTTTTGTTTCAGCAATATGTGTGATGCAAGTATGCCTTTTATCATCCCTACCAAGCTCCACATATCAAGCCTTTAGAAGTAGGATGATACAGGCAACACAATGCCTTGGTGAGGAATATACATATTGAGCGATTCGAGAGTATCATTCGAGGAACTTTCCTTTTATTTGAAAAACCTTTCAAAAACCTCCGGAGAATAAAAGTCAAACTTAGGACTTGAGAATGATAATCTGTTATAACCGTTCTATCTCTCAACCGCCCAAGACAAGGAGAAAGTCAAAAGCCCCATAAGGAGTAAGGGGAAGGGTGAGTTACCATGCCAACTTTTTCATACAAAGGAGAGTATTTTGTTGTGCGCATGGTACATTCGAGATATGAAACATGGTAGCAACTCCTGATCAACAACTTAAAGTCACACCCCTTTGCTCGGGACGAGCAAGAGGTCAGCTTGGGGGAGTTTGTTGACGGTCATTATATCACACTTTCAACCGTCACATAGCTCAATGAATAAGGAAGAAAAGGCACTCCTTACTTGCATTTTATTTGTGAATAACCTATTTCCACATGTACCTCTAGTTGTAAGTGTGCAGGTGGAAAACAGGGAATATTCAGGTGTATCCATGTCCCAAGTCATCAAATCCAACACTTCCATAAATCAAAGATTGCCGAAGGAATGCAACTCCAAGATAAAATGCCAAGATCAACAAAAACCTAGAATAAACTAAAGGCCAATGCACCTGGATCAGAGGCCTACAGGCCAAGGGGGACCAACCTGGCAAGACCCAGCCCAGGAGGGGCCAGGCCCAGGTCGGCCGACCCCCCTAGCCACGTCGGCCGACCTGCTCTGGTGGCCCCCTGGGCCCATCTTCTTATGGCGATTGCCAACCGACCTCTGGAGGTCGGTTCCACCTGCAATTAATGCCACCGACCTCAGGAACCGCCTTCAGGAACCGACCTCCGATTCTATAAATAAAGGGGTACCCCCCCCCCCCCCCCCTAGAGAACACACACCACTTGAGGCTCATTCCCTCCTCCTCCTCACCTTAGAGCTAGAGGCTGTTTAGGTAGAGCTAGGCTAAGTAGTGGGCTGCCCTTGTGCTCCCAAGTCTCTTGGAGAATTGGGTATGTTCTTGTATCCTTCTCTTGTAAGACTTGATCTTTATCAATGATTCATCGTTTATCATATAGTAGTTGTGTGCTTATGTTGTTCATCCTTAATCTAGTTGTGTTCTTGGATGAGCGTTCGTCGTTCGTTCATGTTCGTTCATCGTTCGTTCGTGGGCATTCATCGGGCGTTCTTCGTTCGTTCATACTCGATCACCGATTATGAATGATCGTTCTTATTCGTTCTTCATTCATCGCTCGTTCTTGAGCGATGAACGCTTATGCATAGCGTAGTACTAGATTTGATCTTTGACTGGTTTAGACTAGTTTGGCTAGTTGTTTATGACTAGATATTGGGTTCATTGTCCCGAAAGGGAAGCTCTAGGTTTACCGCCCTGCGGGGTGCCTCGAAGGATCTAGAGTTATGGCGAGTGATGCTAGCATGGTGCTAGATTCTCTTTCCATCCTTGTTTGTGCATGTGCCCCACGGTTTGTAGAGGTAGGTGGCAGGTGGTGACAGCCCTGTCCATCCTTCCGTAATCCTCCACGTTCGGGTATGGCATAAGAGTTTATACAAAAGGCCGGCGTTGCCTGGCAGACCAAGCATAAACCGGATCTCCCGATGATCTCTAGCCATAAGCTCTTAGCTCTCACTAGTGTAAGCCTAACGTAGGTAGAATCCTAGTACACTATATGGTAACGTATATTAGGAGTAGCACCCGTTAGTTAGTCTTGCTCCTGCCTAGACTTGCCTCTCGCCTTTTATCTGAGAGTGGAATCCTCTGTGTGTGTCACACTATCCATTATATATCTTTATCACTTACCCCTGCATTGGATTGTGGGTTTGTCTTTCATTGTAATCTATTGAGCATAAGTACTACTGTTGACCATGTCTTCCTTTGGGAAAATATAAATCACGATACCCCGGAATACTCTTGGGTGAAATGCTACAACGGGTTATCCGTGCACTTGCGGATCCTCTTATCATGGGAATGCCGATAGGACATCTCTAGCACTCCTTGCTAGTGGTGGGCTATCTGGTAATATTATTGCAAGACTCTTTAACCCAAATATCGGTGTACTGTAAGGAACGCCAACAGAGGACCACCCTCCCGTCGAGTCGGCAACTCCGGGAGGCAAGCTTCTTCTCACCGAGGAGCAGTGGCATGCTCGGCAGGGTGAGCGGAAGAAGGGGGAGTCCTCGGGATCGTCTTCCAGTCGCGCACGCCGCCCATGCAAGAAGAAGGACAAGGCGCCTCCCCCACGCGGTGGCGCCGAGGGCGGTGACGATGGTGAGCGCAAGGCGACCTGGGATGACACTTGCCACAACTATGGCAGGTCGGACCATTGGGCCAAGGACTGCAGGCAGCCGAAGCGCGGCGGTCAGGCTCACGTCGCGCAGGCACAGGTCGACAACGAGTCGGTGCTGTTTCTGATGCACGGGGGTGTCGAGCTTCACTCCACTCCCGGCCCGGCTGCTGCTCTCCTCCACCTCGACGAGTCTCGCGCTCACGCCTTCCTCGGGAAGGGTTCAAGTGATGAGAAGATCGACGGATGGTACCTCGACACCGGCGCCACCCACCACATGACCGATCGACGCGAGTTCTTCTCCGACCTGGACACCACCGTGCGAGGCTCCGTCAAGTTCGAGGACGCCTCTGCTGTGGAGATTGAGGGCGCCGGCTCCGTCATCTTCGTCGCCAAGACTAGCGAGCACCGGCTGCTCACTGGTGTCTACTACATCCCCGCGCTGAGGAACTCCATCATCAGCTTGGGACAGCTGGATGAGAACGGTTCGCGCGTGGAGATCGAGGACGGCCTCCTGCGTATCTGGGATGCTCGTGGCCGCCTTCTCGCGAAGGTGAATAGGGGGAGCAACCGCCTCTACGTCCTCCACGTAGACGTGGCGCAGCCACTCTGTCTTGCAGCCCGGCGGGACGACGATGCATGGCGGTGGCACGAGCTCGTTGGGCACCTCAACTTTGAGGCCCTGAAGCAGCTTGGGGCCAAGGAGATGGTGCGGGACTTGCCGCGCATCAACCACGTCGAGCAGCTCTACGACACCTGCGTGCTGACAAAGCAGCGGCGACTTCCCTTCCCTCGCCAGTCGAGCTTTCGAGCCAAAGGAGAGGCTTGAGCTCGTGCACGGCGACCTCTGCGGGCCGGTGACGCCAGCCACTCCAGGAGGCAGGCGCTACTTCCTCCTCCTCATCGACGACGTCTCCCGCTACATGTGGGTGGTCCTCCTCCACACCAAGGGTGATGCGGCGGACGCCATCAAGCACCTTCAAGTTGCTGCGGAGAAGGAGTGTGGCCGCAAGCTACGGGTACTACGCACGGACAACGGCGGCGAGTTCACTGCGACTGAGTTTGCGGAGTATTGCGCCGACGAGGGGATCCAGCGGCACTTCTCCGCGCTGTACACCCCACAACCAGACGATCGTGGCCATGGCGCGTGCCCTCCTCAAGCAGAGGGGCATGCCGGCGATCTACTGGGGAGAGGCGGTGATGACAGCAGTTCACCTCCTCAACCGCTCGCCCACCAAGGCACTCGATGGCAAGACGCCATTTGAGGCTTGGCATGGGCGCAAGCCAGCGGTCGGCTACTTCCGCGTCTTCGGTTGCCTGGCATTTATCAAGGAGCTCAGCCACGTCAGCAAGCTCGACGACCGGAGTACGCCTGGGGTCTTCATCGGCTACGCTGACGGTGTGAAGGGCTACCGCATCCTTGACCCTGCGACACAGCGCGTGCGGGTGGCACGTGACGTTTTGTTCGACGAAGGGCGAGGCTGGGCGTGGGGCAAGGCGGTGGACGATGGCACACGGCCTCGACCACCAGTGACTTCACCGTCGAGTACGTCTACTTCGAGAGGGACGGGGGAGTGGGCAGCTCTCCTTCACCGAGCGTGCCTCCCTCGTCTCCGGGCTCATCACCACCTCCACCGAGCCCTCCTGCACTGACTCCACCGGCTTCGCCTCGTACCCCTACACCGGCACCCACGCCTCCAGGCTCGGCGCCGGCAGCTTCGGTCCACAGCGAGCCGAACCCGGTGGAGTTTGCCACGCCGCTCTCCAACGACGAGGATCGCATCGACACGTACCACGACGACGAGGCGCTGCGGTACCGTACCATGGAGAACATCCTCGACGAGCAGTCAGCACCTGGACTGGTGCAGCATGGTGCGGATGAGCAGCTGCACCTGGCGCACGGCGACAGCGAGCCCCGCTCCTTTGCTGAGGCGGAGAGGGATGCGGCCTGGCGGGCCGCGATGAAGGTGGAGATGGACTCCGTCGAGCAGAACCGCACCTGGGAGCTGGCGGATCTCCCCGCTGGCCACCGCACTATCTCCTTGAAGTGGGTCTTTAAGTTGAAGAAAGATGAGGCCGGGGCGGTGATCAAGCACAAGGCGTGCCTGGTGGCGCGCGGGTTTGTCCAGCAGGAGGGGATCGACTACAACGACACCTTCGCTCCCGTCGTACGAATGGAGTCCGTGCGTCTCCTCCTCGCGCTGGCAGCCCAGGAGGGATGGCGCGTCCACCACATGAACATCAAGTCGGCCTTCCTCAACGGCAACTTGAAGGAGGAGGTCTACGTGCACCAGCCACCGGGATTCGTCATCTCCGGCCAGGAGCACAAGGTTCTGCGGCTGCGCAAGGCCCTCTACGGCCTGTGACAGGCTCCGCGGGCATGGAACACCAAGCTGGACGCCACCCTCAGTGCGATGGGTTTCGAGCAAAGCCCGCATGAGGCGGCCGTCTACTGGCGGGGCCAAGGAGGTTGTGCCCTGCTGGTGGGCATCTACGTCGACGACTTGGTCATCACTGGAGCCAAGGAGGCGGACGTGGAGGCGTTCAAGGCTGAGATGAAGACCGCCTTCCAGATGAGTGACCTGGGACCTCTCTCCTTCTACTTGGGGATCGAGGTGCACCAGGACGACTCCGGCATCACACTTCGACAGACCGCCTACGCCAAGCGCATCATTGAGCTAGGCGGCCTCACCGGCTGCAATCCCTCTCACACACCCATGGAGGAGCAGCTGAAGCTGAGCCGCAACAGCACCGTTGAGGAGGTCGACGCCACACAGTACCGGCGCCTTGTGGGGAGCCTTCGCTACCTCGTCCACACGCGGCCGGACTTGGCGTTCACTGTCGGGTATGTCAGTCGATTCATGCAGCGACCGACACAGGAGCACATGCAGGCTGTCAAGAGGATCATTCGCTATGTGGCGGGCACCCTCGACTACGGCCTGCACTACCCGAGGTGTCCCGGCGTGGCACACTTCATCGGCTACAGCGACAGCGACCACGCCGGCGACATCGACAACAGCAAGAGCACGAGCGGGACGCTCTTTTTCCTCGGCAAGTGCCTTGTCAGCTAGCAGTCGATCAAGCAGCAGGTGGTGGCCCAATCCAGCTGTGAGGCCGAGTACGTCGCCGCCAACTCTGCTTCGACCCAAGGACTCTGGCTAGCATGACTGCTTGGTGATCTCCTTGGTCGAGAAGCCGAAGCAGTGGAGCTTCGGGTGGACAGCAAGTCTGCCCTTGCCTTGGCCAAGAACCCCGTCTTCCATGAGCGCAGCAAGCACATTCGGATCAAGTACCACTTCATCAGGAGCTGCCTGGAGGAGGGAAGCATCAAGGCCGATTTCCACCACAGCAGCAGTCGCCAAGGACGTCCAGACAAAATTGTCCTTCACCGGCAATGGTCAACACAAAAGGTATAGTCCTGTCAAGAAATACAAGCTAGGATTATACTACAATGTTGCCTCTATGATCTATCGGAGACGACGAGATCCCTTCCAGCAAGGATTCGGTATCGGTTTCGCCATCAACTTCTTCTTAGATTCGAAGGGGGACTGTTGCAAGTTTCTTGGCAACATATCTATATGAGGCGGATGTTCTGCTTCTTCAAGATGACAAGATCAGGGGCAAAGCAACGACAGCGACAACGGCGGAGTTCATGGACAAGCTCACTGCGTTGGCTCGACGGATTGTTACTGCTTTGGTTGAGGGGCGTCCAGAAGAAGAGCGATACTGGAAGGAAGGGCCCGCTGCATCCGTCAAGCGCAGTGGCGGAGCCATATGCAGCCGTCAGTGTCAACTGTGGGTAAAACACTATTTTAAACATTGATCTCATTTTTTTTAGACAAAAAACATTGATATCATGACTAATGAGACTTATAAAAAGGCTTATGATCAGCTATAGGCTAGCTTCGCCCCTGACCCTGGCCACGGGTATCACCACCACTCACACTGCTCAGTGCGGATCATCCCGTCTGATGGCAAGAATGACGACTCCCGGCGGCGGCGGAAAATCTTGCACGACAGAGACAAATGAGGTGTCGCGAAGCTTGCATTGTATCGGTGTTGGAAATTCTTACTCAGGCAATCAGGCTAGCTCAAAAGGATAGAGGCTGGGATGGAGACATGATCTCTACAGACGCGCGAGGCGCGATGAGGCTTTGGTCTATATGCTTAGCTAGCCAGTATGTGTGAGTATGGTTGTGAGTATCAACACAACCACGGACGGAGCCACCTCATCGTCCCTCTCTCTTACACACACACAATTAAAATCCTGTAGTTGTCTATGGTAGAAGCACACGAGACGATTTGCTGGTACAACGTACTATTTCTATGGGCTAGCTCGCACGGTAATATGGGGACGGTATGGTTTTCTCTGGTGATATTGGGCTGATCACGTTACTAAGAGCATCCTTCAACCGGCCTCCTACACGCTCTCATATGAGAGTCCCAAGTCAAAAAATCATGACCTCTCACATCCAGGAGCCCTCGCTTTCTCTCTCATCATCCATGGGAAAAAACTAATTCTGATAGGTGGGGCCAGCTGGTATAACAGGCTGAATCTAAAATATTGGCTGGGGATAACAGTAGAGCAGGAACTCTTATAAGGTGGTAGTATAAGGGATGAAAAAAAGGTTGGTTTGGAAATGCTATAAAGCTTGACGTAGGTAGTAGACCGGATTTTATCTTCGTCATCACAAGAACTGGGGGGATTCCACCGTGGCAGCAGAAAGATCAGATGAAATCAATTTACCTCTATTCCTTAAAAAAACAATTACCTCTACGGACGCCGGCGGCCACGGACCTACAGCATGCGTCAGTAGAAACGATCTCCGGTCACAGTAGCGAATTGGATGAAAAAGGTAGGACATGGACGTGTCGCGGCGGCAAAGGAGACATACTGTAGATTACGTGCACCACATCGCATGCTCCTTTGAGAGCAGCTTTTCCAAGGACAGCGTGGGCGGCGGGCGGCCGCGCGCTGTCCGAGGATCTCGGTGCACGCGCCACCTACTAGCTAACAAGCCTACAATGCGTAGGGCATGTGCCATGGCCACGGACCTCTCCTGTTGTTGCCAACTCAGCATTCTGAATTTCACCGGGGCATTGCAGTGTTACGAATCCTCTGCGGGTGGTGTCGTAGCCTGATAAGCGAGCACCTCTAATTCTTGATAAGGGCCTCTTTGGAACATAGAATTTGTGGTAGAATTTTGAAGGAATGAAATTCTATAGATCATTTCACAGGAATTTTGGAAAAATATAACATGAGGTTTAACCTCATGGATTCTTTCCGGGGTGAGATCAGTGTTTGCAAGCCCGAGGAGCTCCCACGCCTGCGGCGCCTACATCAGTCTTTCCGGGCTGAATCAGCCTGTTCGTTTCGCTGCAGCTGCGGCTGCAGAAAAATAACTGCGAACACTGTAGCAGCTGCAGGAACACTGTAGCAGATGCAGAAGAAATAACTGCGAACACTGTAGCTGGTGCAAAGCAGCCGCTGCAAAGCAGCGAGACGAACACGTAGATTGCACTCGTAGAACGCGTAGGGCAAGGGCCATGGCCGTCCCAGTTTGTGGCACTTGGAACGTCACTGGTACATTGCACTCTCCGCCCTCGCCGAATCCTCTCTTTGCAGTAGCAGTAGCCCGAGAAGTGAGCACGTCGAATCCTCCTGATTATTAACACTCAAAATTTATTGGGTACAGTAATTTTGAAGCATTAAAACCGTTGGTTCCACTTTGCATTGGGAGGTCCTGCAACTGGAACGAAAGCAACCATGGGACTATCACTACACAAAAACATACTATGTTAGACTACCCATAGTGGAGTGAAAAAACGATGCTGAAACTTTCGCTTTCTTCACTCAGCACCGATGCTGACTGCTGCAGCCACCGATGCCGAAACCAATTTCGGGGCCTCCGGATCATGTTCAGGCACCGGTTGTCGGCGTTGGGAAATCTGGCCGACGAGTGAATTTAGACTACGCGCTACGGTTGATTGTGGGGAATGAGGATGACACAAGTGATTATACTGGTTCGGGCGATCGAAGCCCTACGTCCAGTGAGTTGGTTCGGTTCGTGTTGCTCGTAGTAGGGGTTACAAGCTCTTGCGAGAGAGGGAGGAGCTCCCAAGTCTCTAAGTGTGTGTGTGTAGTTCGTCCTTGCGTGCGTCGCAAGGCTGAGGCGAGTGTGTGCGAAATGAAAGGGTGAGAATCATGCGGTCCTCCAGCCGCGAGTCAAGCTTCCCCTTTTATCTGTCAAAGGAAAGTTGATTGTACAAGGATGCAGGAAAGAAGAAAAAGAAAGAAAGAGAATTGGTAAAACTAGCTCGACGTAGGTGGGGGGCCTTGCAGGGAAGGGCGCGTCCGTCCTCGACGCCGTCTCCTCCGGGCGTGGGCGGCGACGGCTGCTACAGCTCAACTGCGGCGGGGATGTCCGGACCCTGTTGAGCACTGTGCGTCCCTGATTCTTTACGGCCCGCACTGTTGCCGTGCGGCTAGGCGGTTTGACTGCTGTCAATCGTCCCTGCGAGACGTGCGGGGCTTCCGGTTCACGTCTTCGGACAGTCCCGAAGGACGTCCACTTGCAGCCATTTAAGACGCTCCACCGGCCAACCTCCAACCCCGATAGTCCAATCCCCAGGGTCGGAAGGCTGGGATCGGGCGCCCGGGGTCGGCCGAGGCGGAGTTTTCCTCCGACCCCCGGGGGTCGGGAGGCGGGTCGAGGAGTCGGGCCTTCCTTTGCCCGCGCGGCCTCTTGGCCGCGGTCCGTGTCGCGCACCGTGGGCTGGGCTTTGACTTTGGTGTCTTTGGGGACAACCACGGCCTCCGGCCCAGTCCTCAGTCATTTGGGCATAATCGAGGGATTATGTGGGTAATCGCGGGTACCTGGTTTTGGGTACCTGACAGTAGCCCCCGAGTCCTGCGCGGGATTCCCCCTAGCCTTCGACGATTTCCGCTTTCGGCCCGGCCGTTGAGTTGATATCCGGCGAGCGCACCCGCCGGGTGTAGCCCCCGAGCCAGGATGGGAGTGGTTTACTCGCATTCAGGCTTTGAATCGGGCGTTTTTTGCATGCGTTCGTCCGGGCAAATGCGTCAATGTCTCAGCGAGGGATTTGTCACGAGGGTTCTGTTTGCGGCGTGAGGCTTCGCGCCTTTGTCTTCTTTTAGGAAGGCCTGCAAAGGTCCGGGAATCTTGATAGTCTTTCGCAGCCCGTGATCCTTGTTCAAAGCTTTCGCGCCTTTTCACGCTCTCTCCGTTCCCAGCCACCCTCGCAGCTTTCCTATAAATTGGAGAAGCTTCCCCTGCTTGCTTTCACCGTGCCTCGCCATGGCTGATGGCCAAGCGGTGAGTTTGCGGTGCATGCTTCAGGCGGGTCACTTTGGGGAGCGCGTTCTCTCATCCATGGCTCGTCCCACGACCTCCATTTCGGATGGAGGCGTGGTTGATCCTCGTTCAGCTCTTCATGGGGCGCTTGCTCTGTTCGACGCTATCCCTCCTGTGGTGCTGCTCCTCGGGGTCGAGTCCGCGTACCATGTTTCTCACAGAGCCGTGGGTGATGCTTCGGGCGATACAGGCGGCGAGAGGATTGCTCGTCGTCGAGGCAAACCTTCCCCGGCCAGTTGTCCTAGCCTCATGAGGGGCGAGGTAGGCCGGGCCTGGAGTCGCACTTGAGGCTGCTAGGAGCGATGGCGCCCGCTCCGGTCACCCTCGAGGTCGAGTCCTGCGCAACCCGAGCCCTTGTTCCTCCATATTGTGGAAGAACGAGGGCCGGCTCGGGAATCGCACCCGAGGCGACTGTCGCGGGGTCGGCTCCGTTCTTGGGACGGCGGGCCGCTAGTGAGCCGTGGAAGGGACCAGCTCTTCGACTTCCGCGAGCTAGTGATGGTCTCCGCGGCGCGTGCTCCCGAGGGCAAATTCGTCTGTATTTTGTAAAGGGGATCCTTCCCCCTCGATCACTATTAAGTGTTTGGGGGGTCGTTTGCGTTTTTGCGTGTTTTGTGAAATAAGAAAGGTTCCCTCTTTACTATCCGAGGCCACGCTGTTGGCCCGTTCGTTACGGGATCTAGCAGAGGGTCATTTCGTCTTTTGTTCATCTTCCCCCGCGTATCACTGCGTTGTGATAGGGGTGCTGAGCCGTCCCGTCCGTTCCTCGATGGTTCGACGGCGGGTGCCCGGTCGAGTTGCTAGCGGGTGAGTTCAAGTGAAATCCTGGCTTGTCCTTAGCGGGGATCCAATTGAGACCAGCTGGGGTCGACTTCATATGATCCGTGGGGTCAGTCCAACTAGTTCCCGAGTCATTTCGATCGGTCTCGGGGGCTTCGCAGCCTCCCCTCGATGGGAAAACCTTGGTCCGACTGTCCATCAGGACTCGGACGCTACCGACAGAGGCCCGTGACGCTCCGCGCATCTGGGTACTGGCCGCTGGGACCCCTCTTTGGTCGCCCCTCACTCTAGTGTTGCCCAGAGCAACTGTCAAACCCTCTTGGAGGGCCAGTCTTCGCACTCTTGGGCTGGAAATGGGCCGTCGGGGCGTTTCCAGCCCGTAGCCAACGTTACCTGTGGGCCGTATCTGGCTTTCCTGACCAGTTAGGCCCGCTACGCTCCGTGGAGTCGGAGGGACGTCTCCGTGGCCGTTTGATGGGCGCGAATCTCGGGGCGCCGGTTCGGCGGTGCGTTGGTTGCCCTGGCTTCTGCGAGAAGGTAGAAGGGGAGAGAACAACAAACACGACGCACGAGGCGGGAATTCGAAGAGACGCGACGGGTCGTGGGACGCCGCGGCGGTTCAGGGGCTATAAATGAGAACGGCCGTACCTGGCTTTGCGCCTTCCTGCACTCACCATTTTCCCCTGTTCTTCGCGCTATAGTTGCGCCTTCCGTTCCAATCCGCCGAAATCCACCGCAAATCCCTTACAGATTGTTGTCTGCTCCGCCGCGATTCGCCACGCTCTTTCTGCGCCGCACTCCGCCGTCGCCTTCCCCGCCAAATTCGTCGCCAGGAGATTTCTTCCTTCGCTTCGTTCCTGACGCGGCGACCATGCCGCCGCCTCCCCCTCTTCGTCGACCTGAATCCATGGCGACCGCGAGGGCGCCGTGGCCGGCTCGAGCGATTGGGGCAGGGACCATGAATGGCCTTGTGGCCAGAGGGCTTCTGAAGCCCAATGGTGCTTCCCTCGAGTGGATCATCCCGGAGGGGGATCGCGTACCAGAGCCGCCTGATGGGTATGTTCTATCCATCTCCAATTTCCATAGTCGTGGATTCGGAATGCTGGCGCACCCCTTTTTTCGCAGCCTGCTCCACTATTACCAGATTGAGCTCCAGCACCTCGACCCTGAGTCGATTGGTCATGTCGCCGGTTTCGTCGCCATGTGCGAAGCTTATTTGGGGATTGATCCCCATTTCGACCTCTGGAAGTATTTCTTCCGGGTGCGACATTGCCGTCTCATTGAGAGGGGAAGACCACCGATGGACGTGCCCGGTCGGCTCCGGCGTCCAGCAAGGTCAGGTGGCGCCCGAATTGGTTCTATCTTCGGAACGACCCCGAGGGGTTACTTCCGGCTTTTACTGGTCGGTATGTCGAGAAGGCGGCGCCCTCATGGCAGAGGGACCTGGGGAGCATTGACACGGCGTACATCCGACCCCTGATCAATGTTGTTCGAGGGCTACGTGCTTCTGGGGTGTCGTGGACCTAGGTCACCGGCCATTTTCACATTGCCCGTGTTCTTCCTCTGATGAGGCGTTCCCTCTGACTCTAGGAGATGACCCCGGAGGCCAATAGAGAGGGGACTGGCATGGTTTCCAGCGTGGCGTTGAGCTTTTCAGAGGTCGGAGCCCGCCTTGCGGAGGCATGCGGGCAGTTGTCTCTCTGCCATGTGGACTTCAAATATCCCATCCGCGGTCATCCTCGAGCTCTTCCGTCGCCGGGTGTTGATAGCTACGTAAGTTCCCCCTATGGGGGTTGTCCT
The DNA here is from genome assembly GCA_007726485.1 of Eragrostis curvula. Classification (NCBI taxonomy): domain Eukaryota; kingdom Viridiplantae; phylum Streptophyta; class Magnoliopsida; order Poales; family Poaceae; genus Eragrostis; species Eragrostis curvula. Next base: position 1,308,038 of record RWGY01000026.1, read on the forward strand.
ATCCTACTCTCTGGTTTTTTCCGGACTCGGACACAGTGCTGACGCCTTCTTTTTCCTTTCTGACAGGCAAGTTTGGTGCGTGCGCCTTCCCAGCCGCCTCTGCCCGAGAACCTCGATCAGCAAGGGGTGGTATGCGTTCGTTTCGAACGAGGGGGGAGCAGCGGCGGTCCGCCGGGAGAGGCTATTGCTGATGACGCGTTCGGTCCCGGCGGCCTTTCGGAGGAGACGTGGGACGCGCTCCAGCTCGAGGATGATCCCGCCGACGATCCCGCGCCTGCGTCAGGAGAAGATGAGGCGGCCCCGCCCCCTTCGTCTGGCTTAGGGGAAGGGACCGTCGACCCCCGCACTTTGGCGTCAGCGGTCGTCAATCTGGAGGGTGTAGATCCGAACGACACTGCTGCTGCGGAGTCGGCGGCGGCGTCTGACGACCTTGAGTCGGTTGTGCCAGTGGTCCAAAGCTCATTGGAGCGGGAGCGTGCCGGCCCCACGACAGATCCCGGGGGTCCGGCCGGGCGCGCTGTCGTCGAGACGGCTGTCGAGACGCGCTTGGCGGCGAGATCACGGCATGTGGCGACCGGTAGCGGAGGCGAGAGCTTTGGGTGCTTCCAGGATGGCGAGCGGTCGGGGTCGTCGTCAATCCGACCAGACTGGAGCCCCGACTTCAGGATTGGTACGGGAGGTGGCTCCTTCCTCGTCCAGAACTCGGTCGAGAAAGAGGCGTGGGACTGGCTTGGCAGCCGGCTCGAGCTTGTGCGTCAAGGGTCACATTTTGCTCGTGATGCCCTGGAAGCGTCCCTTGGCACCTTGGGAGCGTTGAGGTCTCCCTTCGAGGTATAAACACGACCGTGCAGCCTTACTTCTGGCGTCTTGTCTTTTCGCTTGCCTGTTCTTCGACTGTTAACCACTTCATTCTTCTCGTGTTCGAGTGCAGGCTGTTCTGACGGATAGTCAGTCGCGGTCCGAGCGCCTGCGATCCCAGGAGGAACAACTGCGTCGGCAGTCCTCCGAGATTGCCGGCGTGGCCCAGCGAGTTGCTGCTACCGAGGCAGACCATGCCGAGCTTTTCAGGCAGATAGCCGTCTTGTAGAAGCGCGTCGAGGATGCTGAGTGGCTGGCGCGGGATTCGCGGAGGAAAGCGAGAAAAGCCGAGAAGTTGGCTAGGACTTTCATGGGTAAGGCTGGAGTGGAGCAGGAGCTGAAGGGGGTTGCTGAGACCGCCTCCAACAATCTTTCTCGCGAAATGACCGCACTTCATGGTCGGAATGAGAGTAGGTGGTTTCTACTTGCGGCTGTCTTCTTTTGAGTTCGGGTCTTGTTCCTCATTTGCGGCCTTTGTCGTTCTAGGCCTCGAAAGGGAACTAATGGAGTCGCAGGCGACAGTGGGCCGGCTCGACAACCTGAGGCTTGCTTTTTTCCACTCGTGCAGTCAATTGGGGATGGAGGTGACTGGCGACCTTGTTGAATCTGCGCGATAGGTGCTTGACCTGCCGGTCCATGTGAGAGCTTTGGAAGAGAGGGCAATGGGGACCGGGATCCGACTGACGTTCACCGTCATCCGTTCTCACTATGACGTCGAGGTCGGGGTGCACCGCATGAGCCAAGGCTTTGTTGAGGGGACCTCCCTCGAGATGCGGACAGCGCTCGAGGATGAGGTTCGTCCCCATGCTCAGCGCCTCTTAGAGATGTACAAAGAGGAGTTCCTTCCCCGTCCTTCCTTGTCGGCCGAGGAGGAAGGAAGTGGAGATTAGGGGTGTCGGCCGAGCCCCCGAGGGCCTTTTTGTCCTTTTTTTATTTCAGCATAGACAACAACTGTAAACGTTAAGAACGTGTGATGGATGTTTTTTAAGTTGTTTTTAGTTTTATCCCTCATCCGCGCCACCGTTTTTTACTTTTTTGACTCCGAGTGTTAGGATTTTGGTTTGGAGGCCAAACTGCTGGTTTAGGCCGTCCTTAGCCGCTGGGGCGTTAGGTGCCTTTGAACCGGGCAGTCGGACCCGAGGCCGCGATCCGCAACTCTTCGTCTCAAAGCGACAACATGTGCATCGAGGGGTCGGAGCGCAAATCCTTTGTACAGGGGGTCGGACTCGATCCCCAACGAGATTGCGTTGTACTCGCTGGGGTGTCGCTGTCCTGTACTCCGGACTCACGTGGTGTTGCCACCACACCCGCCGGGTGGAGCCCCCGAGTGGGGGGTCGGACCCAGCGGCTGCTCTCAGCGTGAGAAGAAAGGAAAAAGCGCATTCTTGTCTCACGTATGGGGAATGAAAAGAGTAGGGAAAGTGTTAAGGGTAGAAACGACGTAGCTGTTTGATGTTCCACGCGTTCTTGATCTGCTGGCCTTCCGAGTCCATCAGCTTATAGGTGCCGGGTCGGAGTACTTCCGAGATGATGAAGGGTCCTTCCCAGGGTGGTGACAACTTGTGGCGGTCCTTCTTGGTCTGCACGAGTCGGAGGACGAGGACGCCCACACTGAAAGCTCGCCCGCGGACTCGCCGTCCGTGGTATCGTCGTAATGCTTACTGGTACTTCGTCGCGTGCAGGAGCGCGACTTCCCGATCCTCGTCGATTTGGTCAAGTGCGTCTTCGAGGAACCGCTTGTTGTTCTCCTCCCTAAAAGCTTGGACTCTGGGAGCCCCATATTCGAGGTCGGTCGGCAACACCGTCTCGGCCCCATAGATCATGAAGAAAGGAGTGTGACCGGTTGCGCGGCTTGGGTCGTTCGCAAACTCCAAAGCACCGAGGGGAGCTCCTGCACCCATCGACCAGCACAGTCTTTCAACTTGTTGAAGATTCTGGGCTTAAGTCCTTGCAGGATCATGCCGTTGGCACGTTCGACCTGCCCGTTCGTTCGGGGGTGTGCCACGGCTGCCCAGTCGACCCTGATGTTGTGGTCGTCGCAGAACTCCAAGAATTCTTGGCCGGTGAACTGCGATCCGTTGTCCGTGATGATGGAGTTGGGCACCCCGAATCGATGGACGATGTCTCGGAAGAAGGTCACCGCTTGGGCCGATGTTATCGTGGCGAGGGGTCGAGCCTCAATCCACTTTGAGAACTTATCAATTGCCACGAGCTGGTGGGTGTAGCCCCCGGGCGCTTATTTCAGGGGGCCAACGAGGTCGAGCCCGCAGACGGCAAAGGACCAGGTCAGGGGGATCTTTTGTAGGGCCTGTGCCGGCAAGTGAGTCTGTCGAGCATAGTACTGACACCGTTCGCAGGCGCGCACTATTTTTTCCGCGTCTCCGACCGCCGTTGGCCAGTAGAAACCATGACGGAAAGCGTTGCCGACTAGGCTGCGAGGGGCGGCGTGGTGACCGCAAGCGCCTTCATGAATGTCGCGCAGCAGCTGCCTCCCGTGGTCGAGCAGGATGCAGTGCTGCAAGACGCCGGAGTGACTCTTTTTGAAGAGCTCGCCTCCCATGACAACGAACGACTTGGCTCGGTGTGCAATTCGCTTGGCTTCGGTCGAGTCTGCGGGGAGTTGTTACCTCAGCAGGCAATCAAGGTACGGCCGCGTCCAGTCATTTGGCGGGGAATCGGGCTCGGGTCCTCGGCCCCCCTCGTCTTCGTCGATCGAGGTGATGACGAATGCCGCGCGATCATCCGACTCAACGCGAGGTGGGTCGGGGGTCGGACCTTGGCTGGGGTCGGTCGACTCTGCTCCAACCTCCTCTCGTCAGTCGGGTGACTCCTTGATGGAGGGCTTGCTGAGGTCGCTGGCGAAGATCCCGGACGGGACCGGCTCCCGATTAGAGGCTAGCTTGGCCAGAATGCCGGCTGCCTCATTTTGCGACCGTGGCAAGTGAGAAATCTTGAAATCGTCGAATTTCTCTTCGAGACGTCGAACCTCGGTGCAATACGCGGCCATCTTCGGGTTAACGCAGTTCGATTCGTTACGGACCTGGTCCACGACGAGCTGCGAATCCCCGAAAACCTCCAGCCGCTTGACGCCGAGCTCGATCGCGGCTTTGACACCGTTGACCAGAGCTTCGTACTCGGCGACGTTGTGCGAGGCTGGGAAGTTGAGTCGGATGGCGTATCTCACCTTCACTTTGAGTGGCGAGACGAGTACCCATCCTCCCCCGGCTCCCTTTTTCGTGAGGGAACCATCGAAGTACATCTTCCAGCACTCTCGCTTGACTGGAGCGGCCGGAAGCTGGACCTCGGTCCACTCGGCGATGAACTCCGTGAGTGCGTGGGACTTGATCGCTGTCTGAGGGACGAACTCGAGGTCTTGCCCCATGAGCTCGATCGCCCATTTCGCAATCTTGTTAGACGACTCCTTGTTCCTGAGAACTTCGCCCAGAGGAAAGGAGGTCACGACAGCCACGTGGTGGGCGTCGAAGTAATGGCGCAGCTTGCGCCTGGTGATAACAACGGCGTAGATCATCTTCTGAATTTGGATCCAGTGCGTTTTGGTGTCGGAAAGGACCTCGTTGATGAAGTACATGGGCCATTGAACTTTGAGCGCGTGCCCAGGTTCACTTCGTTCTACGACCAGCGCTTGGCTCACCACCTGCGTCGTAGCAGATATGTAGAGCAAGAGCATCTCCCCCGGGGTCGGGGCGGTCAGGATTGGTGGGCTGGTGAGCGTGGATTTGAGATCATCCAGCGCCACTTGAGTCTCCATCGTCCATTCAAAGTGGTCGGACTTTTTCAGGAGACGATATAGAGGTAAACCTCGCTCGCCGAGTCGCGAGATGAATCGACTTAGCGCCGCAAGGCAGCCCATGACTCCCTAGACTCCCTTTGACGTTTTGGATTGGCCCCATCTTGAAGATGGCGTCGATCTTGTCGGGATTCGCCTCGATACCTCGCTCTGACACACAGAATCCGAGCAACATGCCCTTGGGAACGCCGAAGACGCATTTCTCCGGGTTCAGCTTGACTCCGTTCGCCCTTAGTCTGTCGAAGACTTTGGCGAGGTCGGAAACTAGCTGGTCGGTGTGTTTGGACTTGACTACGATGTCGTCCACATACGCCTCTACGACCTCGCCGATGAGATCTCCGAAGCATTTCGTCATGCATCGCTGGTACATCGCCCCAGCGTTTTTTAGTCCGAAGGGCATGGTGACGTAACAGTATGCACCGAAAGGAGTTATGAAAGACGTTGCGAGTTGGTCCGACTCTTTCATCGGGATTTGGTGGTAACCCGAGTAAGCGTCGAGAAAACAGAGGGTTTCGCACCCTGCTGTCGAGTCTACAATTTGGTCGATGCGCGGCAAAGGAAAAGGATCCTTTGGGCACGCCTTATTGAGATTCGTGTAGTCAACACACATTCTCCATTTACCGTTCTTCTTACGGACAAGTATAGGATTAGCTAGCCAATCAGGGTGATACACTTCCTTAATAAAACCTGCTGCTAGGAGTTTAGCTATTTCCTCACCGATGGCCTTGTGCTTTTGCTTGTCGAAGCGGCGGAGATGTTGCTTGACGGGCCGAGAGCCCGGCTTGATGCAGAGTGAGTGCTCGGCGACCTCCCTAGGAATGCCTGGCATGTCAGAAGGCTTCCACGCGAAGATGTCCCGGTTGGCGCGGAGGAAGTCGGCGAGCACGCTTTCCTATTTGTCGGAGAGCTTGGCCCCAATCAGCACCACCTTGCTGTTGGGGTCGGAAGGGTTGAGCGGGATCGGCTTGGTGTCGTGGTCGGGGTCGAAGGAGCCCGTCGTATTCTTCGTGTCAGGCGCGTCACCTCCCTCCACCTGATTGACGGTTGGCAGCTCCTCCTTGTGGGCTAGCGCGGTGGCGAGGTTGCAGTTCTCGAGGTCGACCTCATACGCCCTCTGTATGGAGGTGCTGACAGTGATGACTCCTTTGGGCGCCGACATCTTGAGCTTGAGGTAGGTGTAGTTCGGGACGGCCATGAACTTCGCGTAGCACGGGCGCCCCGGTACGGCGTGATACGCGCCCGGGAAGTCAACCACCTCAAAGGTGAGGGACTCGGTGCGGATGTTCCCGGGCGTGCCGAAGGTGACGGGCAGGTCGATCTGCCCGAGTGGCACCACTTGCTTTCCCAGGAGAATCCCGTGGAACGGAGCCCCCGTGGGGCGGACCTTCTTGCGGTCGATTCCCATGGCGTCGAGGGTCTCGGCGTACAGGATGTTGAGGCCGCTACCCCCGTCCATGAGCACCTTGGTGATCCTCGACGCGACTATGGGGTCGACGACAAGTGGGTAGCGGGGTGGTCGGAGAGGTCGAAGGTGACCGCGGTGTTGGACCACTTGAGGAACTCCAGGGCCGCCGGCTCTGTGGCGTACACCTCCCGGCGCTCCACCTTCTGCCGTCGCTTGGGCAGGCAGGAATCCAGTCCGCTGAAGATCATAAGGACCGCGTTGGTCTCGGGGAATGGACCATCTGGCTCCCCGTCGCCTTCTCCCCCCTTGGGGTCGGACGACTTCACGTCGTGCCTCTTGGGCGTCCTGGCGAGGAACTTGCGCATGAGGCCGCAATCCTTGTACAGATGTTTGACGGGGAACGGGTGGTTTGGGCACGGCCCCTCAAGGAACTTCTCGAAGTGGTCGGGCGTCGCCTCGTTGGTGGCCTTCGGCTTGGGCTTGCGCTCGACGACCGCCACGAGGGATGCCTCCTGCCACAGGAGGTTGCCCTTCTTCTTTTTCTTCTTCCCCGAATGGGCAGACGGACTCGCGGCGCCAGCCGCGTTCGTCCTCTTGGCCTTTCTGGCCGGGCGCTGGAAGAGAGCTCCGACTGCGTCCTCCCCGGAGACGTGACTGGTGGCGATGTCCAGTAGTTCCTTGGTGGTCGAGGGGCACTTGCACCTCAACTTGTGGACCAGCGACTTGTTCCTGGTTCCGGTCAGGAACGCGCTGATGGCGTCGGCGTCGACGACGTTGGGGAGGGAGTTGCGCATCCTGGAGAAGCGCCGAATGTGCTCCCGCAGCGACTCGTCGGGCTTCTGCTTGCAGCTGCGGAGGTCCCAGGAGTTCCCGGGTCGCTCGTAGGTCCCCTGGAAGTTTCCTTCGAAGATCTTCTTGAGATCCGCCCAACATTGGATGCATCCTGTCGGGAGGTGCTGCAACCAGGCGCGGGTGGAGTCGGCGAGGTAGAGTGGCAGGTTGCGGATGATGAAAAGGTCATCGTCCGCGCCACCGGCTTGGCAAGCCAGCCGGTAGTCCTCCAGCCACGTGGCTGGATTCGAGTCGCCGGAGTATTTGGTGATGTTGCTCAGTGCACGGTACCGCTGGGGGACCAGTGCGCGCAAGATGTCTTCACCGAATGCCTGGGGACCTGCGGGCAGCGGGCCCGGGCTCTGGTCCTCCTCGGGGTCGTACCGGCCCCCGCGACGTGTGGAGTAGCCGTGGTTGACCGGCCGAGGTTGCCGGTCGTCTCCTTGTGCGCGTCGTCGCGCTTCGAGTACCACACGTGCGTCCTTGATGTTGCCGATGCGCTGGTGGATAGGCGGCAGGTTCCGCCCTCCCGCAGGGGGAGTCTGCTGGACCGAGGCCTCGTTGTCGCGGTCACTCGTGGCGGGCGCGCCGGAGCTGCGTCCCTGTCGCCGAGACAGGGAGCTCTCGGCTTGCTGAGTTGCTGGTCCGCCGCAAGTCGGAGAAGGCTCTCGAGTTCCTTCCGGTTGTGCTGCTCCTCCGGGGTCGTCGGCGGCTGCATCCTTCGCAGGAGTGTTGTCGCCGCAGCGATGTTCTGGCTCGCCCGCGGGAAGCGCGGGAGACCCCCTCCTGCGTCCTCGAGGATTTGTTGCTGAACTTGCCGGGCCCTGGCTCGCGCCTGGTTCCGGCGTTGCGTCAGCTCCCGCTTGATGACCTCGCGCTCCATTCGCAGGAGTCGTTCGCGGTCCTGCAGCTCCCGCTCTCGTGCGAGGAGCTGGCGGAAGTCATGGTCGTGCGCGGCCGCGGCATTTGCCTCGGCCATGACGACGTCGCGGTTCACCCCCGCGGCTCCTGCCGGGGCCAGCGGGGGTTGGTGCGGGACGTGCTGGATCCTAGCCGGGTCGACGAGGACCGGCGGAGGTTGGGCTCCCACCGGGTAGACGTCGTTTTCGTCGCCGTTCTCCCCGTCGTCACCGTCCTCCAAGTCCTCGACGTGGCCCTCGGCGCTGCCGACCATGCAGCACTCTCGTGCCGGGTCGTAGCCCCCGAAATCGAAGCACTCGTCGAGGAGGTCGGAGTCGGAGTCGGGGCCGGTGTTGGAGCGAAGGGCGCGAGCCCCGAGCCACCCCTCAGCCGCAGCGGGAAGAGGGAGTGAAATGGCCGGGTGTTGACGGTCCTTACGACCCACTTATGACCGTCAAGTACCTGCATAAAAGGAATAAAATGAACACCAAACATAGTGGTAGGAGTTTATTACTAACGAATTCCATGAGTGTTGGTGAATTTGTGAATGCAGGTGCATTTCATATGAAAACGGGGAAAGCAAGGCACAAATCATGGACTTCACAATCATAGTATTTTCCCCGGAATAAAGATATCTTCCCAGAGCACAAAATCAAGATAAATATCAAGAAGATATGAATCAAGATCATATCCTGGAGATCCTCAATAAAGGGAAAGAGATATGGATCCTAAATCAATGCCAAATCATATCAAGGGTACATATCAGAATCATATCAGAGGAAATCCTCCAGAATCAAATCAAGAATATTCCAGAGGATATGCCAGAGAAGATGGAAAGCAAGAGGAAGAGATGGCAGGTCGGCCGACCCCACAAGGCAGGTCGGCCGACCCAGTATAGAGGCCTTTATGGCTCATCTTTCTATGGAAGCTTTCCACCGACGTACCAAGGTCGGTTCCACCTGCAATTAATGCCCATAGGCGGTGGAAGGCCCCCAAACCGACCTACTCAAGCCTATAAATAGAGGGGTACCCCCTCCCACACAAGACACACAAGAAGGAGAGCCTCATTCCACTCCCAAGGGCCTAGAGCCCCTTGTATACTAGTAGAGTAGGGAGAGAGTAGGGTAGAGGAGAAGGGTAGTCCTCCCTTTGTGAGGACTTAGCCCCAATCTTGTATCTTTGAGAATACTTCTTTATAATAGTCATTGTTCGTCGTTCGTTCATCGTTCGTTCGTCGTTCATCGTTCGTTCATCTTCATCATAAGTAAGTATTCTTGATCTCCTATTGGATTGTGTATTTAGTGTTTAGATTAAGTTCTTTCTTTACTTGTTTACGGGATCATCGCTCTGCAAGGAGTGCTCTAGTCTTCCAAATTGGTACTAGATCGGGACTAGAGTAGTAATCAACGGCATAGACGTGGTGTCTAGGCTAGAGGTTGCCTTTGTTTGCTGCGTGCTCCACGGTTTGTAGAGGTAGGTGGCAGGAAGTGACAGCCCTGTCCATCCAAAGGAACCCTCCACGTTCGGATACGTAGTAGAGCTACAGGTCGGAGTGGCTTGGCAGACCAGGCCTAAGCCGGCGCCCGAAGTAAGCAATTAGAGACAGGATTTATCTTTTGCTAAGAAACTCATCCATAGGAATCCTCTCTACCCAAATCTACCGCTCTTCTTCGTGTCCTTGGACGAACTAGACTAGAGGATAATCACACACCGTTCCTTTGGGAAAATATAAATAACGATACCCTTGAATACTCACGGGTGAAGTGCTACAACGGTATTCCGTGCGCTTGCGGATTTGTCTGTGACGTAAGAAATACCAACAAGCATTTATGGCGCCGTTGCCGGGGAGCGGTTTTCGTTTTTTGTCTTCGAACCTAGTTGGTCCTCGTATTGTATCCTTTTTATTTATCATTTTTTCTCTTATTGCTTTTCCTTTATCCATCATCACATTTCCACCATCTATCCTATCATCATCATTTCCCACTTACTTGAAAAATACCAAAAACATATATGATGGAGCCACAACCTACAATTCAATCATTCTCTGCTCCACGGGGTGATCTCTTAGAGCCACCATCATCATCACACCCAATTTCTTCATCTGGCTATGAGTTTTGCCCCGATTATATTTCAATGATAAGAGGTCTATTCTTTTCGGGTTTTAAACATGAAAATCCTTATGAACACTTGCGAGAGTTTGAGCATTTGTGTTCATGCCGATTGATCCATGGCATGACACAAGAAACGTTGAAGTGGAAGTTGTTTCCCTTCTCCCTCAATGGGAAGGCGAAACAACGGTACACTTATACCGCTAAGAGAGTGAACGGTGATTGGAAGGAATTGCGAGACAAATTTTGTCTAGCGTTCTTTCCCGTATCTCGTATCACTTCTCTACGAGCGGAAATAATTAACTTTCGACAAGAAGAAGAAGAGACCTTAAGTGCATCTTGGATCCGGTTCTGTTCATTAACAGACTCCGGACCAGAATTGTTGCTCCCCGAACCAGTTTTATTGCAACATTTTTATTCGGGATTAAGCAACAATACCGCACTTTATCTTGACACGGCCGCTGGTGGATCTTTTTCTCATAAGACCATAGCGGAAGCGCATGAACTTTTGGATCGAATTGTGGAAAACACACCTTTTTCCGCTGACTTACCAAATGAGCCGGAGTCAAAAGATGAGGAACTCGTTGTGCCAAAAACAAAAAAATTGGTGCCTACAATGGTAGACCCAACACCCGAGTCCTCATCTGACACAAGAACAATGATAGAGGAAGATGAACCTCTTGAGTTCCCTTTTGAGTTCGAGAAAGGAATTCTTGAAAATTTTGGAAACACCTCGAACTACATTTGGGAAAAGATACCTCCTACTCCTCCCGATCCTCTCAAGGAACCATTCCTCAAGGAGGACATGAAGGAACGTCTTGGGAAAACCACTTTCACCACCACCACTCAAAATCCTTTGGTGAAACCTCATCTCGATCATGAACCACTCGAGCAAATCAAGTTCATATCTCCAATCCCGCCGCTCGAGCATACTTGGTATGAGGATGCGAAGTTTTCCACCCATGAAGAGGATGAGTTGAATGAAACTCTTCATGTCTCTGAACCCAAACAATCCTCTTCACCATTCGAACCTTTTCCCTCTGGCCCTTCATGCACCGTTCTTGATGTTGATCAAGAACTTCTTGAAAACAAACCTTGGGCCATGGAATTTCACGAGGCATCGACTCTAGAATCCAAAGAGGAATCTTTGAGTGAGCATGATAGCTTTTTCCTTGAACAACCACATGATACATGCTCACATCATGAGTCTCGAGAGCCAACACCCGTTAGTGCCAAAACCACTTTTGCTACCTACAACCACTTTGTTCCCTTGTTTTGCTACTTGTTCTTTAAAATGGTTGTAGATGTTTTTGTTTATCATAAATATTGCAAATATCGTGGTTGTATTTTGGTACTAACCATGCAGATCACTCTCCGAGATGAGATAATTCATGATCAAACTCCACGTGACGGAGAAAAGTCTTGCTCGTCTGACTTAAAATGACGCTACCCTTGTCGATAGGATAATCGACAATTATCTTTTATTTGCTTCCTTGGATTTCCACTTGCATTCTTTTGCATCTTTTTACCAACAAATCGCATTTTTTTAATTCCCAATTGCATACATGTTTACTTTTCAAAAAAAAAGAGAGAGAAAATGCATCTTTGATTATTCACTTACATTCTTGCATGTTTGAATCCTTCCAACTCATGTTTGGGATTTTTCAAACCACGTTGCATTTGCACATTCAAATAAAAAAAAAATCTCCTTTGTGAGAACAAGTTTGATAAAATGAATTTGAGACAACCTTTTGTTGGAAAATGCTTTGAACAAAATTTTGAAGGAATTTTGGCACAGCTTCCCTTGACTTTTCAGCATATAGCCATTGTGGGACTGTTGACCAAGTTGAACTTCATTTGTTTATATTTGGATGCAAGGGTGCTCGAACTTTTCAATGACATTTCATTTTCACTTAAGAACCCTTACAACAAAATTCTTGTTCTTGCACTTCTCCAAGTATTCATCGTATTTTGTCTCAAGTTCAAGAAAAAGATTTTTTCGTTGATCTTTTGGTTTTTCCATTTGCATTTGGAGTCTTCCAAAATAAACTTCTTCTATGTTGGAATCTTTTTCAACTCTTCTTTATTTTTCTTTGAAATCATTCAAAAAAATTAATAATAATAATTGAAACGATTGTTTTTCCAAAAAAAAAAGGGGTAATAATTTGAGAGCTTCTCAAACTCTCAAAGTGACAATTTTGTTTTATCTCAAACTTAAGAAAAAGATTTTCCCTTTTCTTCTTTTGATTTTATTTTGCTTTCTTTAGTTGCGAAAAAGAAGAGCTTTGCGAGAGCAACCGACAAACGGTCCACATTGCTTAAACTAACGTAACCCATTCTCGAGTTTGCTCTTGTGTTCTTGCTCTTGTGTGCAGCCATGAAAAGAGCTGACAAGCGGCTCATCAATGTGTTGAAGAAGGCGACAAGCTCAAACCCAAGTCACTCTCGATATAGCACATATCCATACCCCTCCATTGATCTCATGCCTAACTTGAGAAACTTGGCATGAAGAGCTTCAAAAGGATCCCATGGAGAGGTAGACCACAATGAAAATGACACATCGAGACTCCTTTTTGACACCAATCCCATCTTGGTGTGCGAGAAGGAGAAGCAAGCCTACAACACTCATGAAACCATGTCTATGCTCACCCATGAGCACATGACCCGGCATTGCTGCACAAGGAAGGTATGAATGCCAACTTTGCCCATGATTAGAAGCCATAGGGTGGGATGACTTTGCTTGTGTGGTAAGATCCCTCCTACTTGCCATACAGTTTTATGCACCCTGCTAGTAGTAGACAATGGTTTTACTTTGGTTCTTCCAGAATAAGTGTTACCTGCTTTCATGGAACAATCATAGTCTACTACTAGGCTCTCATAAGCATTACTTGCAAGACTTGTTTCTACAACTCCTGATCTTCGCAAGCATGCTCCTTGGCAAAATATCACATCCTACCTTGTGCCTGATGCATGAATGGCTTGCTATGACTTGTGTTCCTCAAGGCAATCTTAGACCTATCTATAAGGATGAGCATTGTATCCTTATGCCATGGTTTACAATATCAAAATCTCTCCTATGCAATGCATGATTAAGAAATGGTTAGAACTTTCCAAGTGGTTAGAACATGTTGAGTGCACCTCGTTGATTGCTCACACCGCTTTAATAATCAGGGCTTTAGACAATACTTACGTTTCATACATCACTAAGCCCCGAGCTTTTGTCAATGAGGATTATCTTGTTTATGGTTACACTCAAACATGGTCTTGATTCACTTGTGTTTATCATCCTCGGCTATACGAATGAAATCCCGTCACCTAACCGGGACTTTATTTGTATATGCTCCGAGAGCTAACCATCCCTCTCCAAGTTGGATGAGGATTGCTTGCAGGAGTAGTGCTTTTGGCAGGGATTACAAACGGAAAGGTCAAGGAATGCAGCCATGGTGGTGCCACCACCACAACCCCAAGCCAATGAATATGTAGCGGGGTAGGAAACAACTGAGTATGCACTTAGTTGGGACCAACCCCCGCAACCATATGAGGCTAGAGGTTTGTTGTGACACTCGATGGCAGCAACCCACCAAGGACAAAAGTGCCAACATCATACCGCGCTGCAACAAAGCCCAGTCAATCTCATGACCTAAAAATCACCGCACGGGGTTCCACCCCAATCCAAGGCTATGAGCAAAGAACAAGTGTGGGGGGAGGGAACCTCCCCCACTAAGGTGACTTGTATCGCAACTTGTATCTCTTTGCCTTCTCCTTGCATGATAAAATAAAAAGTTGAAAAGAATTTTAAAATCAAATAAAGAAATTGAATAATGAAAAGTACACGAATAAACTAGGCGCTTTTATTTCCCTTTCAAACATATCATGCACCTTGAGTTATTGTGCTGAATTCAATAAATTTAGGCTCCCCGGTCTTTAACCCCGGTAGAGTCCTTTTTGCTTCCACATTCTTTTGTTTGTTTTGAATAAATAAGCCAGGTACAAGAACAAGTGTGGGGGAGATCTCTCGAGTTCTTCATCACGCACACATTCGAGATCTCCCCACCAACACGATGCACAAGCTCGCACTGATCGACACATACAATGGTGGAGCCATCGGGCACAAGAAAACAAAGTTCGGTCGAACCTTTGGTTCAATCAAATATCCCATGATCCCTCTTGGTCTCCACTTCATCCAAGGCGATGGTTTGCGCATCCTATCCTACTACTCTATCTCCCTAGTTCATGAGTTAAAATGTTCTTTTGGGTCAATCACTAAAATTTAACTCAATGATAAAACAAATCTTGTGTTATCCTCTCAACAAACATACTTCTATCTGGTTGGCCTGCATACTCTTTATTCCTCGCATCATACACCTGTTGCTTGTGAACACCAATCTCATAGGAACCCATGCTTATCTAAGTTGTTGGCGAATGAGATATGGTTGGATGAAATGAATCATGCTTCTTCTGCATAGAGTGCTTGGGAATTTATCTTGCAAAATTTTAAATCCATAGCTTTGCACTCCTCAATGATCTTATATTCCCACCAGAGCCAAATAAGAATCACTTTGAAAACCTCTACAAATGCTACTTGTTATTGCTTTGAGCTTGGTCAAATTGTGCAACCCTTGTGAGATGCTTGTCATACTTTCTTGATCAAGATTTCGTGCACATACACCATTATCATAAAACATGCTAACCTTCTACACTGGAAGTTAGCAACACCATTTCCATCCATCCACCCACCAAATAAATACTCCATCTCTTGTTGTTGATGTCTCTCTCCAAACATTCTTGCAAAAAAGAGACATGGCTATCGAAAGAAAAAAAAAAAGAGAAAGAAAAAGAATGCTCATTTTCATGAGCATGAATAAAGAAAGACATGCTCAAACATGTTGAGCACGATTGAAAAAAAAAAAGAGAGAGAAAGAAAAAAAAAAGAAGAAGAGAAAAGAAAAGAAGTGATAGCCATGTTCTCAAATAAAAGTCAATCAAGAGAGAGACATCATCACATCAAGGAGTATCCATTTCATTCCATATCACTCCATTCACCACACACATATCCACACACTTGCACATTCTTGATCAGATTGCATGGCTTGTTTTCTCTTTTGGATCCACTCTTTGACTTAGCAATATAAGTAATGTAAGTACGCTCCTTTTCATCCCTACCAAGCTCCACATAAAGCCTTACATAGAAGTAGGATGAAAGGAGGCAAACACATTGCCTTGGTGAGGAATCAAACACATTGAGTGACCTGAGAGTATCATTTGAGGAGTACAAGCTATGTTTTTACTTCAAAAAAATCTATCAAAAACCCCCAAGTTACTCAACAGAGGAGTATTGATGACTTGAATCAAGACCGTTCCATTCCTCAACCGCCCAAGATAGCATGTTAGCCACATCAAAGTTCACGGGTGCAGGTATGGCTTGGAATAACTTGTATGCTAGCATCATACCAAAGGAAGTCATGCTTTATCTTAATCTTCCACCTTCACTCGAGGACGAGCAAAGGCTCAAGTGTGGGGGATCTTGTTGACGGTCCTTACGACCCACTTATGACCGTCAAGTACCTGCATAAAAGGAATAAAATGAACACCAAACATAGTGGTAGGAGTTTATTACTAACGAATTCCATGAGTGTTGGTGAATTTGTGAATGCAGGTGCATTTCATATGAAAACGGGGAAAGCAAGGCACAAATCATGGACTTCACAATCATAGTATTTTCCCCGGAATAAAGATATCTTCCCAGAGCACAAAATCAAGATAAATATCAAGAAGATATGAATCAAGATCATATCCTGGAGATCCTCAATAAAGGGAAAGAGATATGGATCCTAAATCAATGCCAAATCATATCAAATCATATCAAGGGTACATATCAGAATCATATCAGAGGAAATCCTCCAGAATCAAATCAAGAATATTCTAGAGGATATGCCAGAGAAGATGGAAAGCAAGAGGAAGAGATGGCAGGTCGGCCGACCCCACAAGGCAGGTCGGCCGACCCAGTATAGAGGCCTTTATGGCTCATCTTTCTATGGAAGCTTTCCACCGACGTACCAAGGTCGGTTCCACCTGCAATTAATGCCCATAGGCGGTGGAAGGCCCCCAAACCGACCTACTCAAGCCTATAAATAGAGGGGTACCCCCTCCCACACAAGACACACAAGAAGGAGAGCCTCATTCCACTCCCAAGGGCCTAGAGCCCCTTGTATACTAGTAGAGTAGGGAGAGAGTAGGGTAGAGGAGAAGGGTAGTCCTCCATTTGTGAGGACTTAGCCCCAATCTTGTATCTTTGAGAATACTTCTTTATAATAGTCATTGTTCGTCGTTCGTTCATCGTTCGTTCGTCGTTCATCGTTCGTTCATCTTCATCATAAGTAAGTATTCTTGATCTCCTATTGGATTGTGTATTTAGTGTTTAGATTAAGTTCTTTCTTTACTTGTTTACGGGATCATCGCTCTGCAAGGAGTGCTCTAGTCTTCCAAATTGGTACTAGATCGGGACTAGAGTAGTAATCAACGGCATAGACGTGGTGTCTAGGCTAGAGGTTGCCTTTGTTTGCTGCGTGCTCCACGGTTTGTAGAGGTAGGTGGCAGGAAGTGACAGCCCTGTCCATCCAAAGGAACCCTCCACGTTCGGGTACGTAGTAGAGCTACAGGTCGGAGTGGCTTGGCAGACCAGGCCTAAGCCGGCGCCCGAAGTAAGCAATTAGAGACAGGATTTATCTTTTGCTAAGAAACTCATCCATAGGAATCCTCTCTACCCAAATCTACCGCTCTTCTTCGTGTCCTTGGACGAACTAGACTAGAGGATAATCACACACCGTTCCTTTGGGAAAATATAAATAACGATACCCTTGAATACTCACGGGTGAAGTGCTACAACGGTATTCCGTGCGCTTGCGGATTTGTCTGTGACGTAAGAAATACCAACACCGGGTCGTGTCGCATCGTTTCCGCCATGGGCGGACCCGTCCACGCCGCCGACGGGAGGCGGAGGGCGAGCTCAAGCTCGAACTGGTTCGTGGCGTTGCGGAGCCCATGAGGCAGAGGGACGCCGTGCCGCCAAAAGTCGGATTCTGGCGGGAGATGTCCCCATCCTTCCTCGTTCCTATCCAAACCAAGCAGCGGGCCGCGTAGTACCGTCGAGAGGAACATCAGAAAATTGAGGATTTTTTTTAGATGAGAAAATTGAGTATTAGAACAGAACGAAACATCACTGTCAAAATTACTTGTACCACAATGCCAACCTACAGGTTTCTTCAGGCATAAATATGCTAGTTATATATATCATCTAAATTATACATCTTACTATCATCTGCATCCATAGCGAAATAGGTTACTACAGTTTTTAAAAATTACACATATTAACATACATTTAAGATATTTAGAGTTGGTTCTGATGATATCCTAGATAATTCTAGAGACGGTTGATACATCTTAACACTTTTTCTTTAGGTAATGTTTTTCTCTTACAAGTAACATGTGACTAAATCTAGTGATATATAGTATCAATGGTTATGCTCAATATAGATAATTGTGGTTGCAGCAGCACTACTAGGAAGAGAGAGAAGATTGAAATTGCAGGAGCAGCACAGAAAAAAAAAATCCCATCCGGTCCCTCCCATTTGACAAAGAGCAAATTCCTTCCTTGGCCCTGAAACAAATGAGGCTTCCTTTCTTGACCCTTTTCTATTTGAACTTCCTTATTTGGCCTGAATCTAAACTTTTGTTCCTTCCATGGCCTATCTGTTAACTTTTGTGGACAACGGTGTTACTCCTCCTCTGGAATGACTATGTTGCCCCCGTCATCTTCCATCTTCCAACGACGACAGACCGCCTGTCTCGTGCTCGGCCCTCCCGCCGACGCAAGGCCACGCTGCTGCCGTCCCTCTCCTACTCCTCCTCTGCGGAGACCTCCCCGTCCCGGCCACCCGACCTCCCCACCTTCCTCAACACCTTCTTCGAAATCGGCAACGAACAACACGCCAGGGCTGGCTTGAGTTGAGTTGCTCGGACCAGCAATGGAGAGAGGGAAAGGGAGGTCAGGAAGGATGGAATATGGAGCACTGGTCACTATGACTCCGTTTGTGGAGTCAATTTGGCCGCAGTTCTTGCAGGTAACGGCGACGATGAGGATTGAGGAGCGATACACATGAAATGCAAAGCGCGTGCGTAGCTGTGCAAGCGTGAGACATGGAAGTGAGATGTGAGGCATGCATCTGGGAGGTAATTAGTAAATGAGGGGCACTCGGTGCTTACAGGTTGGTCACCAGGGGAAGGTCGCTCACTGGCGGCGAGGAATTTAGTGGCTACCGGAGTTCGAGAAGAAGGGGAAAAGTTTGGGGAAAAATCGAAATTGTAGCGGGTCTATGCTCGGTAGAGGGGAAAGGTGGTGCAGGTGCAGTGAGGATGAAGTGCCGCAACTATTTTATAGCCGAGATAGGGCGGTGGAGTAGGCATGGCCGTCAATGGCGCTTCTCCGGTTCTCCCGTCAATAGCGGTTCAGGGCCAGGCAGATATTTTCGCCTGCTAGCAGGAATGAGGGGCAAAGGAGAAAAGCGGCACCCTTTGATCGAGCCGCGCTGGAAGGCGAAGGTCGGTACTGGCGCCTGCAGCCTGGGCGGCGGCGTCCTTGACCGGAGGCTACGCCCTGGCCCTTGTCGGAGGCAGCGGCCTGAGGAGTTTTTTTTTTCATTTTGTCAAAAGACCGTGTGACAAAGGAAGGGTCATGACAGTCATTGCACGCTGCTCCGAATGGATATTTGACGGTAGAACCTAACAGGGCTTGGACGGAGGGACAGAAAATAGTTTTTGGTCCTGATAGGGAAGTTCAAAATTTTCGAGGCCAAAAAAGGAAGACTCATTTGTTTTAAGGCCGAATAAGGAATTGTCTCTTTGACAAACGAGAGCACATAGCAGTTCGTGCTAACGTACAACCAGGGGTGCTAACAACGTATGATTTTTTTTTGACTTGAAATACATATGATTTGGTAATAGACAGAGTGGCTTCCACTTAATATCTTAAATTTAAATTGTGCATGAAAAAAATAAAGGAAAAAGGTTTTATTCCTGTGAAGGAAAATTAATTAAACTTTTTTACAAAATATGTAGGAGTATTAGAATATCCACAACTAGATGAGGATAAAAAATATTCTCTGTTCTATAATAGATAAGGGCTTTTTACTATAGTCCCACCTCCTTACTTTTACACCATGTTTAGGAAGGCGTTAGACGGTTTTAGGCGGTAACCCTCCGCCTAGCGCGTAGACGCGTTTAGGCGTTTCAAGGCGCGCCTAATCGTTTTGTACGGATCTATAATATTGTCCAATAATGCATAGCTAAAAATGAAAAAAGAAAAAAAGAAAAGACCAAACCATGAGATGGGCAGCCATTTGGTGGCCCATTCAGCCCGTCTCCTCCTCAGGTTCGTTGGCCCAATCAACCAACTCCCACGTTACCCTAACCATCCATCCATACGCACGTTCTTTCCGCCGCCTTCGTCTCTTTTCCTCCATGGTCGCTGTTCTGCTCCCCTCCCCTACCGCGCATCTGCTCCCCTGCAGTTTGGATCCAGTCGGCCATGGACGACAGAGCTCGGTCTCTGACGGCACGGCGACAGATCTTGGGGATGAAGGCGACGTTCCGGTGGAGCTCGGCCTCCGGCAGCGCTGAATCGGCGACGGCTCGCCTGCCTGCGCGCTCGTCAACGCCTAACCACCGCTTAACCCCCTAGGCGGGGCGTTACCGTCGCGCCTAGCGCTTTCACGCGCCTAGGCGGACGCGTAATTACGCCTTTCATTTCGTGGCTTTTACATCATATGGTGCAAGTCAGTTTTAACCTTTGATTTTGTTGAATTAAAAGTAAATCTCTTACAAGTGACGAGTGATCAGTGGTATATCTATGATTTGAC
Organism: Eragrostis curvula; assembly: GCA_007726485.1. Classification (NCBI taxonomy): domain Eukaryota; kingdom Viridiplantae; phylum Streptophyta; class Magnoliopsida; order Poales; family Poaceae; genus Eragrostis; species Eragrostis curvula. The sequence continues at coordinate 1,327,862 of RWGY01000026.1, forward strand.
AAACGAGAACACAGAGCAGTTTGTGTTGCAACGTACAACTAAGGGTGCTGGAAATTACACAAACACACAACAACATATGATTTGGGAATAGTTACTGTGCAATTCACTCTAAATTTAAATTCTACATGGAAACAGAATAAACGCAGAAGTCACTCGGTCACCTTTTTAGCCCCCATCCCTCCTCCTCACTTTCTTAGCAGGAATCCAACATTCAAGAAAACACCACCGCCGAATCCTCTGCCTCTAGTCCAAGAAGGGAAGGGAAGGGAAGCCATGCCACGCGGCGGCCGCGGACGACCGCGTGCATCGCCATCTCCTGGCAGTGGGGGTGGCGGCGGCGAGGACGCCGGCGACCCTCTCTTCAAGGTGGACTACCGGTTCTCGCCGGGGAAGGTCTTCCACGTCGTTGAGCAGCTCTCGCCGGAGCAGCAGGAGCTGGTTCGCTCCATCGGCTTCGGCGGCCTGCTCGACCTGCCACGCTACGACAAGCCCGACCGCCACTTCTCCGGCTGGCTCTTCTGTTAGAACCAATTCATCATTAATTTAACAGGAACGCCTAGTCAGAAGTAGATCACACCTAGGAACTTAATCTGAACACTAAAACGACTCACCTGGACTTAGATTCGCCATAAGAACAGATCTGCAGTGGATGCAGATCAAGTAGACGATGACGAACTCGGTGTAGACGCAGCAGAGGTAGAAGAAAGCAGCGGGTTGACGTAGATCAAAGGGACACCGGCTTCCGAACCTTCCAGCACCTTAGTGATCGGTAGATTAGGGTTAGAGTAAACCCTAGGCTTAATTTCGTGAATTAATCACGGATTAGGGTTAACCAGTGGTTTCCCCTCATATTTATAAGTGCTGTAGGCATGGGGCCGGGCCCAAACGTGGGCTGAGGTTTGCCTTCCGATCAAGGCAACTAACAGGGGCGAGTTGGGCTTAAGGTGGGCCTTTCGGTCCAATTAGGTATTGACTGAGGTCAATTCCAACATTCTCCCCCTTCACCGAAGGTCAATACTTTATTCTTTATACTATTCATATTATCGATCACGTGCAGGTGGATATACATAGATCAATAATCTCCCACTTAATTGAACAATCTTAATCTTAAACTTAAGCTTATGTTCATATTATGTTCACACTCAATACCATAACAAAACCTGACGAATCAGTCACCGGAAGCAATACAGGTGTACCGGGACATAATTAACCAAAGTCTGCTACAGTATTTCGATAGAACACTTATTAATCTTAATTTGGGAGTTTATTTTATTCGGCCTCATCCAGAATCACATTTCAGGCTAATCACCAAATCCATACTAATTTCGCGAAAATAGGACAGGAGATAACACATTCAATTAGTCATATTGCTAGCTATTTACTTAAAGCATTAGAATGACTTGATCCTAGGAACCTTCTTTCACGACATAACAATATAGTTGTCAATGGGCTTGACACCATCAACTATGTCATTACTTGAAGGAATTCTGTAATTGAATACAGTGACATTGAGTACTATCAATGTAGACTTAATAATACCGGAATATGTCTTATATGCCTGCCTGAAACATGCCATACAAAATCAACATTAACAATGCTAATATTGTTTTAGAGCTTTCTGCAGAATCGCTCATATCTGTAAGAATGAAGGACATATAACTTAATTGTGCACATTTACATCCATACACCCTCACAAAACCTTATCTGAATTATACTTAATTAAATAAGCATGTTATATGGTGCCTTTAACTTTAAAAACACCTTTTTCCAGTGGACCTTCCCTGGACTAAGACTAATAAAATCTTGTCAAGCATTTCGGCTTGTCATGCTAAGTTAATGTCTTATAGATCTTAGCATGTAGCTTCAATCTGAAGCCTTAGGAACGTCTTCCTATTTATCTTACTCTTAATCTTATACTTATGATAAAATTTGCTATATCACGCAAAATTTGCAGGCATAATTATCTTTGCATTCACATAATGTCACTTCAGAGCCTCTCTCAACTTTTGTGCTTGAGTGACAATCCCAATACTCACTTTGGTCCCATCAAAATATCAAATTTCCCAATAACTTAGGAAAAACAACACTAGATGTATCTTATGATATGATGAAAAACATTTCTCCTTTCTTGGAATGCATGCTTATTTCTTTCATCTTACGGAGAAAATAATCACCTTAGAGTATCAGAATCTTAATTAATCCACCTTATAAAAATAAATCACGGTTGCCCATGATATGTACAAACTCATAATGAGTTATGAACTTAACATCTTATTTTCTTTTGGAATCACTTCTTTTGGAATCACTTCTTCAACAATCTGCAGACCCATTACAGTTTGATGTCTTGACTCCATCAGAAAATTGCTATGAGATGAACTATACTTATGTTCAAAATTCATAGACCCTTTTATGACCTCTTTTACATAATCTTAGGAATAAATGAAGCTTTTACTTTTGTGCCTAAAAACACTTAAATTATTATTAAAATCTTACGAGTCTCTGTTATTGAAGAACTGCTAATGTAGATCCTCAACAGAGTTAGAAAAGAATGGAGAAACACTTATGGCACGATATGAGAAAATCATATATGTATGTATATATATATACATCTCATCTTAAATCATCGATATAGAGGGAACTTATTCTATATCTCAATAAGATTTCTTCTCCCCCATTTCCTTCCATATGAGCTTTCATTGAATTCCGAATAATCAGAATATTAAACGTGTCGGCCCATAAGCTTATCTAAAATAAATTTGCAATGATAGCTCTTTAACTTATCTTGGCACGACATTTATTATACCACTGATCAGCTTGCTTTGCCACCACTAGCCCACACCGGCGGTGGCGAGATAATGAACTAGAGCAGCAAAGCTATGATTAAATGTCCACAAAACAGCGGTGGCCAGTATCATGAACACAATCATACTTCAATCGTCTCTGATTCCATTGCACCAACCCACAACAGCGGTGGCCAGAAAATGGGTGACACAACACAATCTGTGAGAGTTATCCCGTAAACAGCGGTGGCCAGAATATAGGATAAAACCACACTTAGTGAGACAATTGGTCTTTGTGGAGTGTTTAAACTCCCTATCACAATGGTAGTTTTAATAATCATGTCTTGCATGATAAAGTTGCTCTTGAACTTATTCTTAATTTAAGCAATAAGATATAGCGAAGATATAGCGAGTATATCATACTTAAAACTTATATTATGCTTAAAATCTTATGCTTAATTTTGTCCTTAAATTCTTAATTGACGAGAGCAATTCTTAATTGGCATTATTATCTGGAGTATCTTTAAAATTGATGAGACATGCCATTCTCCCCCCGAATTTGTGGTCTAAACGTGAGTGTACCACATATTCGACAAGGTCTCATCACTTTACTTATCTCATCTAACTCTCACATGTGTAAGAGATTCATAATTAGCATTATGAATTTTGCTTGTAGAAAAGCAATTAAGATAATAACTTAAAACTGAGGATATAAGAGATAATTTCACAACTTAGAGAGAAATATACTCATAAAAACAATGATATATGGAACCAAAAGGTTTCACTAAAGTACATTGAATGTCATCAAGCTAACTTATTGAATCCACTAACTAATTCTAAAATAAAGTTCTTAAAACTTTAACTTATTTCCATCTACTAAATTCTAAGGATCACTTCCCAATTCATGGATTCACTAAAGATGTCTCAACACAATGCTCTAAAAAAGAATCGGAGAGTTCTATTCCAAATGACCTAAGCTCATAAGCAATGTCATACATGCTGCGTATGTGCTTTACTATTCCACTGTATCCATCATATCGCAAGGTGGTTAGCCTTGTGAAGAGGAACCTTGTGCTGACTCTCTTATGTTCTAACTCAATAAAAAAGAAGAGTTCACTAGCAGTCGTGTCCTCATTATCATCAAATTCTCCCTTTATGCCTTCTGAGATCGAACGCTTGATGATTCTTTTGGCAAACTTATTGTCCTTTTCCCATTTCTCCAACTTGAATTGATACTCATGCATCTTCTCATCATATTCCTCAATGTCGGAAGACGGAGGAAATGGCTTGTCCTTATGAAGCACATAATCAAGCTCCAGAGACTTGAGAATGTCTTTCACCTTCTCTTTCCATAAAGGAAAGTCTATGCCGTTGAAGGGCTTAATGTTCTTCATGTGGCTTTCAGCTGAAAAGACATAGCCAAATAAAGATACTTAGTAAATATCTTAGTGTGCTAATAAAATAGCAATAATAACGCAAAAGATGCATTATTTGATCTTAAAATGCGCATGGCAAATGCAACTTATGCATTTTTATTGATCTTAAGGCATGATTGATGGAAAACTTAGAGGAATAGACTTAAATGTGAAAACTTAAAATTAGTACAATAAGATGCACTAAAATAGCATGAAAATAACCTATTGTGGTCTGATTATAATCATGCAAAATAAGTAACAACTTGCATCACTAGTGGGAAAACAAGCGAAACTTATTAAACTTATAATAAAGCAGCATATAACTAACTTATGTAAAGCATAAAAGTAGCTCTATTATTGGCAAAACTTAATAGATCAAACTTAATTTTCTTAGCGAAAACATAATAATAATCTCAACTTAATATTCTCATACAAAACTCAAATGATGTCTTAAACACGGTGAGAAAAGATCATATATGCTGGGCATTATCTTAATAAAAAATGATTTCCCCACTATGTTTATTTCACAGAGAAAATACTTATTTTGATCATCAAGGGGAGATATTAAATCTCATGATTCTGTGTAAAACAGGAGAATTAATGAAACTTATGCAATATGTCCCTTGTACATATTAAAATTCCCAAAAATTTGTAGCTCAACTAAATAGCTAAATTAATCTTTAAACTTATGCCTTAAAATATTGGGTTCAATATTCTTAATAGAACCTAATATATATACTTAGTGTGACAGCGGAAGCTTAAAATTAGCAAATGAAATATTGCTACAAAATAATCTTGAGAATTTAGCTTAAATAATTTCCCAACTAAGATATACAGAAAATCATGCCCATCTTAAGCTAAATATTTAAACTTAAATATACTTACAAAAGAATATAAATTATTCTCAAGACTGAACACTTAAATAAAAGAAATTGGCTTGGATAATCAATTTAGCTTAAATAGTAATTAAATGGGCAAAATACTTAATGCTTAAAACTTAAAAAAAAAGGAATATGGAAATTCACCGAAAATCCAAATGCGGCCCAAGACTTAATCTGGTGCCCGCAGCCCAGCGCACGACTTTTGGCGCGGCAGCCCAGCAGCGCGGCCTAGCGCGAGGTGGCCCAGAAGAGCGCATCGACGGACGGCCCGGCACCGCGCCACGCAGGCTTAACTCGGCCCAACTTGAAGTGGCCCTGACGGCGAGCGAGCAGGCCGCCAATTCGGCCCATCTCACCGGGCGGCGCACGCCCCGCCTTAATCTGAGCCGTCCGACGCGATCGGACGATGGAGGACGCGCCTGGGATGATCAAAACTGGCCGGGGCAGGAAAAAACCCTAGCTCAGTCTCTCCCGTCGCGCCTCACTCCACTCCCCACTCTTCTGCTCATGGCGACCTCGGCGGCGACGGCGAGCCGCCCGCGCAGCCACGCGCTGCCGGCGCCATGGCGGCGCCTCTCGCCGGCGCACGCGTGCGACCAAGTCGCGCGCGGCGCCGTCGAGGGGTGCCTTTGTGGTGCCCCTTTTGGGCTCGGCCGTTGCGCGCGCGCGGAGGCGAGCGACGGCGACCCGGCGACGGCAGCAGCCCGGCAGCGACGACCAAGAGGACGACGGCAGGTGCGCGCGTGCGGCGACTGATGCCGCACGGCCGGTTCGATCCCGGGCGCGCGCGTAGATCTGATGCACGCGCCACCTCGTCGGCGGCCGGTGAGGGGAAGGAAGCGACGTCCGTGCGCGGCGACGGCCACGGCGGAACGACGTCATGAGGTAACCCTCAATTCCTGAATCTCAATCTGAGGCTTTGGTTTGAGCGAGGGTTAGGGTTTGGGTCTTACATCTGAACAAGTGTGTAAACACATGTGCTCCCGGTGAGAGAGAGTGGCTGATGGTGCCGGCTCGGTGTCCGGCGCCATCCTTACTGATCCTAACCTCTAGGGTTAGGGTTTGGGGTGAGATCAGCACATTAGCCCCTTAATTTCTTAGCTAATTTCGAAATCAAGTGTAACAATCGTGAACAAAAGATTAATTGGCCGAAAACTTAACTGCTTAGATCCTGGAACTTGAACAAAAAAAAAACTAACTTAATCTAACGTAATCTAATCATAATTAACTTAGGTAGCCTACTGATCATGACTTAATCTAACTTAAAACTTAAACGAGGCATGAATCAGATGCATCTAGACATGAAACTGAAGTGATCTTAATAAGAGTAACGCTAGATCATCAAAAGCTTAATTGAAAACTGAATGAAACTTGACTAATAACTGAACTAAACAAGATAATTCACCTCTGATTGCATCACTAGATCATTAAACTGAACTAAAACTGATTAGATCTAGTGCTAATCACGACTAGGGGATCTAAAACGACTAGTTTTAGGCGTCTGATACCAACTGTTAGAACCAATTCATCATTAATTTAACAGGAACGCCTAGTCAGAAGTAGATCACACCTAGGAACTTAATCTGAACACTAAAACGACTCACCTGGACTTAGATTCGCCATAAGAACAGATCTGCAGTGGATGCAGATCAAGTAGACGATGACGAACTCGGTGTAGACGCAGCAGAGGTAGAAGAACAGCAGCGGGTTGACGTAGATCAAAGGGACACCGGCTTCCGAACCTTCCAGCACCTTAGTGATCGGTAGATTAGGGTTAGAGTAAACCCTAGGCTTAATTTCGTGAATTAATCACGGATTAGGGTTAACCAGGGGTTTCCCCTCATATTTATAAGTGCTGTAGGCATGGGGCCGGGCCCAAACGTGGGCTGAGGTTTGCCTCCCGATCAAGGCAACTAACAGGGGCGAGTTGGGCTTAAGGTGGGCCTTTCGGTCCAATTAGGTATTGACTGAGGTCAATTCCAACATCTTCAACCAAGTCGACGCCGCCACGGCGTCCATGGCGGACAGCGCCGGAGCCAGGGCGCCCATCCCTTTCCTCGTCCGCGCCCGGACTCGCTCCCTCCCCGCCGTCTCCGGCTCCTCCGCCACGGCCGCCGGCGCGGGCCTTGGCTCGAGCGCCTCGACGGCGTCCTGCAGCGCGAGCACGCGCTTGGCCACCCTCCTCCGGTACTCCATCGCCCCGTGCACGGTGTCGAGCCGGAGCAGCAGCCGCATCTGCGCCTCCCCGACGTGTCTGTGCTACTGTAAATTGCTAGGCCAGAGATGGTAAAGCTGGTGAGAGAACAAAAATTATGTACACTCTCCTGACGGTAAACAGATTCACATGATAAAGGGATTTACAAATGCATACTGATTGTTGTTAAACCAAAGCCATAGCCTTTGATTTCTGTTTGACAGGCACAACATCCATCGAAGCTACCAGTGGGCACACAAAGATGATATTCAGGACTCAACGACGCGTACCAGTGGACATACCTGAATCGAGTAGGACGACGACAGGAGCGCGCGGTGGAGCTCTCCTCGGACGTGGACGGTGAAGCTCGGCGCCGCCGCTTCAGCCCACGGCTGCGCACGGCCGATTTCTCCAGGATGGCCGCGTCACAGCGGACGGGGGCGTCGCCATGCCGATGCGGGGCCGGAAGGGCGCGCGGCTGGGGTGGACGAGACGCCGGAATGGCCGGAAGGTGCTTCGGGCTGCCGCCGCCGCCCCCGACTCGACTTCCCTGCGCAAATCAAAACGAGGACGCCGCGACGCTGAAGGACCTCGGGAACGGGTGCAGACGGACCTCCCCGGTGCGGATCCGCTATTGCGTCGACTGGATCCGCCGCCACCGGCGACGAATCGGACACACGGGGTGGCAGAACCGTGGCGGCGGCGGTCGCGCTGGAGATGGTTCGATCCGGTGCCGGCGGCGCTGGAGATGAGGCACGTACAGCCACGAGGGAGAGGTGGGATAGCCGGAGATGGTTCGATCCACGGGCCGGCGGCTGGCGAGCGCGGGGCGGCGGCGGCGGCGGCTGGTGAGCGCGGGGCGGCGGCTGGCGAGCGCGAGCGCGGGGCGTCCGTGAAGGGCGCGAGGAGCGTGGTTCGTTGGGCCGACGCACTCTCTCTCCTCTATAGAGTAAATCTGGATGCCGCTGGGAATAGCGTTTCGGGACCCAAACGTTATTTTACCGTTCCCTTTACAGTCCCCCGCTGCGGCCAAAAAAACGGTAAAATTGGACTGCAGGCCGGTGTGCCGTTCACCGCTGCAGATAGTCTAAAGGGCCGCACTACTCCTAAGCTAGAGTAGGGCGAGCTACGCGTAAGAGGAACCCTTTCGTCTTCCCTCCGCTGCACTTGACTGTCCTACGCTTACATTTTCTACTTTAATTTATTTCTTAGTTTCTACTCTCACTGTTTTTAAATATATGACACCGTTGATTGTTTTGTTGAACTTTGACCCACTACATGGAAAGAGGTATTTTCCAACAGTTCAACTGTTAGTGTCCAACAGTGCTTGGTTTATTTAGCTAACTATTTGGCATAGCCGCAGAACTGTGGGAGATGAGTTTGTAGGTAATAACATTGTCGGTAATTTGCTAAGACTGTAGGGAAAGATGTGAATTTGCACAAAGACACTGTCAGCCATTTGGAAAAAATAGCTAGTAGAAGTTAAACTATCGGCCACTCACATAAAACTGTCACAAATATTTATAGATAAGACAAATACTTAAAGTATCGAAAAAAAGTCAACGGTGTCATATATTAAAAACAAGGGAAATTGGTGTTTTTACCCTTCGTTTCAAAACCAATTGCGATTTTACCCCTCGTTTTTTAAAAACAAGGTAAGTTTTTGCTTCAGTTTCAAAAACCAGAGATAAAATCATAAAGTTAAAAAACGAAAGGTAAAATCGCAATTGACATGCAAACCAAGGGTACAAACGCCAATGCCCCTAAAAACAAAGGGAGTATAAATCACTATTCTTAACTTCTAAAAACATTTTACGATATGTAGTCAACTGTGGTCTAGTACTGAAGCTCCTGTTGCAACAAATCTTAGCATTTATTGTCGCTCGGCTGTATTTTATACTGGACGCATGCAGTTTTATGATTTCTATACTTAGCTGATACATTTACAATAAATCAGTTAACATATCCCGAGCCTGCGGTAATATTGTTTAGAATTACTTCTATGTACGGCAAGGCGGTAATAAGCATGTAATCTTTCTGATCTCGTATCCACTCTCATTCTTTTTCAAATTAATTTGCCGAAAACCGTGAGAAGGGTTCTCTATCTATATATCTAGAGGGCCCAGGTGTTCTTTTTCCTTGCTCCCGTTGCTGAAGGGCATGATGAATATGTTTGTATTCGCGATAATACTTGGGTCTCTAGCTCTGCCTGTAAAGTGTAAGTATATTTCATCTTGTCTCATTAAGAAGTTTATACACATACATATACTGATTTTTTTTTTCAACTCTCAATAACACAAAAGGCCGTCCTCAGCTGCCAGGCGTGGGAAGTTCTGTCGGTATTGTTGCCAACTCCACATCTTTAGATGAAAGAAAGGTCCACTTAGTTTTCTGCGTCATTGGAAGGTGCGGGTTCTACCGTCCATCAGACGTGACTTGCTATTGCTGCCCAGACATGAGCCAAAGAGAGTACTGTCACTTGACGATGGAAGAGTGCAGGGCCAATTGTCTCACCTGCAATCCCAAATGCTCGCCACCTTAGTTAGCTCTTTAATGAGCTATACATGAGTGGTTGATCAGGATCTAATAAACACTACTCCATCCTGTCACTTTTGATTTTTAAGCATAATCTTTGATCATTCGTCTTATTTAATTTTTTGATGCAGATATTAAAACAAATATACGATGATAAAATATGTTCAATGATAAAACAAGCTATAACAAATTAAAAGACTTACGTAAAAAAAATTAAATAAGACAAGCGGTCAAATATGATGGACTAATACCAAAAAGACTACTATTTTGAGAGAGAATTTGTCGGGAAACCGTTTTCCTACAAAAAGTGGGGAATTCTAATAGGAAAGAATACCCTATGGAGTTTAAAAGATGCCATATGTTCTGCCACGTTTTTAGCCGATTAAGGTGCAATGTAGAGTTGCTATATACATGTCCCATATCCATTGATTCTTGCTCCACCACGCTTTTATTTCACCAGTATTTTGTCTTTTTATCTTTTACGTCAATGAGTGTTCCTTTGAGAATATTCGGCGTCGGATCCTTTTTCCTCCGGCCTCTGAGACTGACTCCAACAATAAGATGTATTTGGGAAAGGCAGAAGGAGCATTGCATCTCGTATACAGTGTTTTACATCTTCTTCCCATCTCCTCTTCTCCAACAGACATCGCAAACTCGCATCGCATCGCAACCCGCCTCACCCCGGCACCGCACCGCCGCGGCCCGCTTCGCCATGCACGCCGCGCCCAGCCCCGCTCCGTGCTTCGCCACGCGCGCCACGCCCCGCCCCGCTTCCCGCGCCGCACCCCGCGCCACGCAGTGCGCCACGCCCCGCGCTTCGCGCTTCACGGCGCACGCCTGGCCCCGCCTGACGTGCCGCGCCCAGCCCCGCTCCGCCGCGGTCTCCCCGCCCCGCCCGCCTCACCGCACCACGCGACGCGCTCCGCCGTGCCCCGCGATGAATCAAAAGAACTCAAAAGAAAACATGACAAAAATCGAAAGAAAATGCAATCCCAAAGATGAATCCCGGCGGAAGGAATCAAGTCCACCCGCCGCCGCCTTGGCCTCTGGAGCGCCCGCGGGAACATGACAAGCTTCCACGTCGTCTGCTCCTCCTGCCGCGTGGCGCCAAGGTGAGCCATGGGCCATGGCGGCATGTTGGCGTGGAAGGGAAGAGACGAGAGCTGCTCTGTTTATCGATTACCGTCTGAATCGGGGTGTAACAGAAATGAATTGAGCCCGAGCCCGCGCCCGCTCGCCGCCGCTGCAGCCCGTGCGGCGCTCGCCCTGCGCGCCCGCGCCCGCGTCCCCTGCTCCGCCGCCGCGCGCCTGGGTCGTCCGGCGCCGCGTCCCCTGCTCTGCCGCTACGCCCCGAGCTTAGCCCGTGCCGCGTCCCCTGCTTCGCCGCCGCACCCCGAGCCTAGCCCGCGCTGCGCTCGGCGTCGCCGCGCCCCGTGCGGCGCTCCGCTCCGCGTCGCCAACCCACGTGCCCGCGCGGATGCATCGAGGAGAGAGAAGCTGCAACTTTGAATCACCTCCGTAGGCAAAGTGCCTGCTTGTTTGCATGCTCTGTTGGAGACGAAATCTATGATGTACAGTAGCAAAATGATGATATGCATATATGCATTTGCATGACCCTGTTGGAGTCTCAGGCCACGTGGAGAGTGAGCACTCTGCAGACGCCGCAGTGTCCGACGTCACAGGGGCCTCCGTCTCCGTGCCGGCGCCGTCCACCAGGAACGACACCGCCACCGCAGTGGAGAACCGGTTGGTGAGCCACGCCGGGAAATGACGGTGCAGCTTGTCGTAGCAGGTGAGATGGAGCAGAGCAGAGCAGACCACCAAAGCCGATGGAGCGGACCATCCCCTGCTGCTCCGGCACCCCAGCATCGATGCGGCGTACTCGGCGGCAATGCGGCTTCTCATCTCCGGCTCTCATCTCCGGCATGGTTAGGTACTTTGGTTGGGAGGCTCGGTCGAGAGAACAAGTGATGCGATCTGCAGTCTCGAGGACGTCAAGCAACAATGGCTTCTTTCTTTGGTTCGATTTAACCCTCCCTGAGTCGCGTCGTGTTCATATTCCAGAAACTGCCTGGTCAGCATTCAACGCGCAGGGAGCATTTATTGATCAGTTGACTGGGTATCCACTGCATGAGCTGTTATTCAGCTTACAGAGACCTTTGGACAACGGTTCTTCATCTTCATAAACATCTTGAACAATTCGAATCCATTTCAAATTTCATACCAGGTGCGTATCCTCATTTGTAATATGGCTTATTAGCAACGAATTTCATGTCAGCACCATTATACCAGGTGTGTCACCAGATCCTAATTAGGCTCTTTGAGGACTTTTCCGCATTCTACGTTTCTTCTGTAAAATTCATACATGACTCTTGTGGCATTCATGTGTTTTAAAGGAGACATTATATTTGAATGGGCTAGCCTAACCCTGACATATTGTTTGAATTTGTGATTTTTGTGATGCTCAAAACATTTTCCTGCTAATTGTTTTGATAAATTTTTAGCTTGCCATGTTGAATATCATCACAAAACATCAAAAACATTAGTAGCTTGATTGTGGGTGTCACAACACAAGACACTGCCTCCTACTGTCGCGCAGGCGGCACCCTGTTACCATGTCAGGGCGGGGATGTGAGCACGACAGCATTAAATGTGAAACAAATCTTATGTGAAAAAAAGATTGTTGAGCCACTTGGATCACAACATATGATGTGTGTCAATGGCATTACGTTTGCTCTTAACAATTTGCCGTATGGGGGCACAGCTTCTCTGCTGGTGGTGTGGCGACATGGCGCACTGGCCGGCGAGCTGCGCAGCAGCTGCGGGGTGGGTGCGTGATGCGGACGCGGCGAGTGCCAACTGTGTCGTGGTGTACATGAAGCCGTGACCGCGGTGCCGGCGCCCCCATCGAGCATGCCAGCGGCTGCTAGACCATCCAGTGCGCGGAGCCATGCTCGGTGCTCTCTAAGCGACATTAATCATCATGCATGCGTCCAGTGGAAATTAATCATCATGCATGTGTCCTGTGAAAATTAATCATCATGCATGCATCTTGTGCAAATATTCACGCGGATTATATAGCTCATCCATTCGCTCGAGTGTAATAATTGTATGTGCTTGGTAATTGCAGGCGGACAAGGCGTCACTCCTGGCCGAGGTGCTGGATCACATGGAGGAGCTGAAGCGGCGGACCTCGGCGCCGTCAAGGGCGACACGACGAGGCCGGTGCAGCTGCGGCCGACGGAGGTTGACGAGCGGGCCGTGGACGCGGTGGTCGACGGCGCCGGGCGGCTTGTGGTGCGCGCGTGGCTTTTCTGCAAGGACCGCTTGGCCTCATATCCTGGACGTCGTGCGGGTGCTCGCCGTGCTCCGGATGCGCGCGCCGCGCCGAGATCACCACGCTCAGCAGGCGTGTCTGGAGCGTGCTTCTCATCACTGCGGACGGAGGAGAGCATGAAGAGGAGGGTGACGCCGACGAGGGGGAAGACGAGAGCGTCGCGCTGTCACACCGGAGGCACATGAGTGCATCGCATTGGTGCAGGAGGCCCTTTGCGGTGTCAGGGACCGCATAGTGGCGAGCAGCGAAAAACATTGAAATGTGCGTGAAGTACTTCCTATAGGAATTCTGTAGATTGGGATTGAACACATTCAGTTATAGATGATTTGACCCTTAAGCACAGCAATCGGCCCTTTCACCTTTCAAACTGAAACCTTTTTGTATTGTTAAGCTGGATTCAGAGTCGATTAATTACAAGAGGAAACACATGTCCAGTTTAATCTTCGCTGACCGTAAAATAGTCATCATCGGCAGAGCTGCTGTTTTCTTCTCTCCTCTCCCTCCCTGGTCAAGCTGTGCTCTTTTTTCTTCACTCATGTCTGAATGTTGACTTTAAATGTTGAATTTTTTTACCCGTTTTGCTGACTATCTGCATCTCCATGTGCTGACGTGTTCCATCTTTGACAATGGAGACTGTAGAGAGAGGTCGGCAGAGCAGAACAACGCCTGGATGTGTTAATGGTCTCCATGCCAAGGGTGATGGTGGAGAGGTGCCTGATCTGTCCCTTGCTAAAATTGACCTCTCTTCTGAATTGTTTTTAGGTTTCTTTGACGGTTTATTGTGGCAATTAACTCTTTCATTTTCGTAACTTGCTTGGATGGTAGGGTTGTGATGGCGTGAGAGTGGATGCGCCTCTTGAGAAGCTTGTTTCAAGAATGTGGTCTTCAGCTGCACTCTCTACCAGTGAGCATGATGCTGCCAAGAAAGGTGTTGGTTCCGTAAAGAAAGCCAAGTGATTAGTGTCGCCGCTGCTTCGCTCTTTCATGTGCATCCTGGGTTGGAGCAAGGAGACGTCTGCTGTTCTGAATAAAGTAGAGTTGATATAATAAGCCTTTGATGGCACTTTAAATAAAGAAGGGTTGATCAGTTGATGTGATAACCTTCTCGTGGTGCTAGGATTTTTCTGATTTGTGACCCAAGTAGAGAGCGAGAATAATTAGTAGTAGGCACGATGTGCTTACAACAACAACTGCATCACAAGAAAACATGACGAGTGAAGAATCAAAATTAATATTTTTTTTAAAAACACGATTGAATGACGGCAATAAAGTAGTGGCCATTGCAACCCTGAACTCATGCATTGGTTAATAATTATATCTATTTAGCTACTAAACACTAGATATAAGATTGATCTCGTGTATGACCTCCAGACATAATTAGTGGCAACTCCCTATGCTCTGTTTCCTCAAATTTTTGCAGGATGAGTGGATTTGATTGATTTAATGTCCTGTTAGCGAACTAAAATTTGAATATTCGGTAATTTGACATGCATGGTGTGTGCTGTCATGTTTATAATGAGAAAAGTGGCAACTTTCAGATGCCATGAATGTAGAACTATGGAAGGTGTCCTTTTTTCTTCCCTCATGCACTGCCGTAGCTGACTTTGAATTTGACTTTGCGTGATGTGCTATTATCAGACAGACACATTTTTCTTCCGTCATGCATTGAACATGAATAGTGCCATTGAATGTGACTTATGTGTCTCTTTTGGTTGACGATGTGCACCTGCATGTGCTGCTGTGTCACTTCCCTTTCCTTCCCTATAAGCAGTGTGTTGCATTAATTTTAGTTCTTGCTATATATCCTGTGGTTAACTTCGACTGAGCACAACTTCTACCAGCTACCTTAGAAAAAATGTTACCATGGTTAAATTTCAGTTACAACCTTAGTTGATGCAGAAAGGAAAGATTTTGTTCCATAGCTTAGTTGTGAATTACTAAATATTTTCATCTCCGAATTAGTTCTGTCTTTATAAAGTCCATTATTCACCCATAACATAAACTACTCATATTTTGTTTTTCAAGTATAGTCGGTAGTATATAACTTTGGTAGGTTCAGATTGTTTTAGATAGAAGAAGTATATTTTTATAATGGATGAATAAATGTAGTATTGTGCAGTGAAATGCATCTCGAGGTCGAATTTCCAATTTACTGTCATCATTTGATTAGTTTTTATTGTTGGAAGCATATTGCAAAAAATTCATCTTCTGGAGCAAGATCAGCAGTTTGTTTGTATGTGTAAAGTGTGCTGATGATGTCCACCTTTTATTCACTATGGTAAATTGCTAATGGAGAAGTTGTTCTATACGATCATTTTTTTTTGCTTGTAAATATACTTGGGATATGTCTGCCTTTTGATTTCTGTGGTGGATTACTGGAATAATTCATTGGGACGGGATTGGCTTAGTACTGTCAATTGATACTAAATAGATAATCAGTAAAATTTTGATTCACCAAAACAGAACCATGCCCATAATCACAAGGCACACAACCTTCTGACCTACATCTGCCCCTGCCCAGTGAATTGTATGAAACAAACTCAACAACATCCTCCATAGCCCTAGGCACATAATTCCAAAAGAAGCTACAAAAAAACATCTGAATTTTCATTAAAACCAGTTAGCCTAGGGAGTCTCGATTGCGTGACTGGCAAGATGGTTGCTCGCTCGTCTATAGTGTTTTTTCCCCTGATGGTTTCGTGTTCCCAGGTTGCGATACTTCGTTCATTTTGTTTATTTCATTAGGCACTCCACTGTTCTCGGGCGTAGATTGTTCGACCACGATTGTCTTACTATCGAGACAAAGTGAATACAATTCAGATCTTCAATTCAAAATCTCATTTCGGTTACATCCACGAGCACATGGCAAGAAGACTGGCCCATATATCGTTGTATGGCCCTGCGGAATTTACACGCTAAAACCCATCAGCCCGCCTTGAACGAACCATGATTAAAGATTTATCATATCTCCTACGTTCAAACCATAAATCGGGCCTCACGCCAACTGTAACGTGCCACCTATATCGATTTCAAGCGAGAGACGGGCGTGCCAGGGGCGCGCCGCAGCGTCTAGTGAAGAAGAAATCCTTCATTCCAAACGGGGCCTTAGCTATCGCCGCCTGCTGTCATTTCACTTCATAACTGCATCTTTTCCTTCCACTCTCTCCAAAGCAGACTTGCAGGCCAGGCGGGGAATAAATAGGGGTTCTCTCTCTCGGTCAAACGAAATCATTTGGCTTTTGCTAAAAAAAAAACGAAATCATTTGGCCTCCTCAGCTCACATTTCATGACAATAACTAACAGAGGTAATGAATTTTATGACATTTCGAAACACAATTTCACTAAGTACAGTATGTGGTGCCGAATTTGTGAACTTCATTATGCTAAAAAATTTCTCTGCTAATTTTTTAGCTTACCATGGTGAATATTATCACAAAATAGCGATTTTTTAGCGTTATGACGGAGAGAGTATGTTCGACAGGGTTAAAGTCCAAGAGAGAACTAGCTTGACTGTGTGTGACAATAAACTGTCTGCTAGTGTCGTGCGCTGGTTGCAGGCCATTACCTCCATGACTGTGCGAGGTGTGTGTGAGCAGAACAGCATTACACTTCGATCACAGCATATATAACGTGTGTTAATGGTCCTACGTTGGCTTTTAAGAAGTCGCCGTATTAGTTAGAGATTGTTTTCCATTACTGTCTTTACGAATTGATTAAAATTTTGTATCACACTGCCTCGTGGCCCTGCACCTCTGTTTTCAACTATTTCGGCGACTTCGTCACTTGCTTGCCGCACAAGGAAACTCCATGTGGGTCAGTAGGTGCCAGCCGGAGGATTGGATCGATGCTTGCCGCGTGTCTGGGCTGTCAGTTCACTTCATAACTGGGTCTCTGCCGTCCTCTATCTTCCTTCCAAGCTGACTTGCAGCCACGGCTCGGGAATTATGGAGGCTCTTTCTCAGCTTTGAGGCCCTGTTTGGAAGACCCCAGCCCCAGGTTTTCGGAATGGAACAAAATCAATTCGCCTCCTTAGTTCACACGGAAACAAAGCGAAACAGACAAAATGAATTGTTGAATTCTCGTGTTGGGAGCTGAGTTTACGAAGAAGGAAATGTTCTTCTTCCAACAATAGGGGGGAAATGAAAATGTCCGTGAAAGGTATTCTTGTTTGCTGGAAAATCTAGCATGGTGGAGACATTTAGGGTACGTTTTGACAAGCCCAATCACTTCTGTTTTTGCATACATAAGCGAAAACCGTACCAAACGACAAAATCATCAGCTGTTTTGACTTAAAAAAAATCGAACCTATTATAGTTTTTGTACTACGAGGTTGAAACGTACAAAACCAGTTTCGCACTGATTCGCTTTCCAATTACTCCTTTGTCCTTTGTCAATGCACCTTCCTTCACGGGCGGAGGACGAAAAAAAATTGAGATGGTGAAGGACGAAAAAAATCAAGGTGTCATGGCGATAACATAGATAGCAAATAATGACCCTAGGCCATCTGCTCTATGGGCACGAATAAAAGAGATCGCATACAGCCCACGAAATCATTTACTTCCGTTCGTCTTCCTTTTGTTTGTTCAGTTCGTATCAAACAAGTCAGCTGCAAATAGACGCTGAGGCAGGAATCCAAGATAGGAGTAATATGGAACTCAAGGTATAGTGAGCGCCCTACCTTACCATATAGAGAGCTCTGCACCTGCATTTGTTGCTGTCACCGTCGCCCGAAGCTCCACCACCACCGCCGCTTCAAGCTCTGCCACTGACCTCAAAAATAGATTTCTCTCGATCCATGGATTATTTTTCCACCTCTCCGTCGCCAATTTTTGTTTGCTAGAACACTGCAACCTCTCTCTCTCTCTCTCTCTCTCTCTCTCTCTCTCTCTCCTCTGCGTTTTCAGCTAGGAGGTCATGACTAGTGAGTGAGGCCCTCTTTGGCACGGCTTCTAGCCGGATTCTGCTTATGCTTCTCAGAGATAAAATGCCAAACACCTATTCTGAAAACGGATTCTACTCAAAACGACTTCAAGAATCCATTTTGGATTGAACGGAGAAGCAGAAGCACCGAATGGGTAGCTTTCCGCGGATTCTCCACAGGCCGGTCCCACAACCTTCTCTCTCCTCCCGTCTTCCTCTCGCATGGCGGGTCTGGCTGGCCATGGTGCGGGCACGGCAGGCCTTGCCGGCGTGGAGGGTGTGGAGGATTCGATTCCACCAGCCATGGCTACAACCTGAATTGATGACTCAAATTGAACCAGGCTACGTTTAGGATTCGATTCCGCCACTCCTTTGCAGCCTTCATCCCCTCTCCGCATGTTGATTTGAGGTCTGGAGCTCACCAATGGCGGACGGAACAGAGCGACTCCTTTTTGTTTTTATTGATCGATCCCTCCAGAGCCACGGATCAGTTGGGCCACGTGATGGGCCAAGCTAGAGCCCACGCACACTAATTAGCTCAAAAAAAATCATGTTACTAGAAACCAATACTTAATGGTTAAAATATAATGTCTAGTTTAATATCTTTTTGGAATCACATAAAACAGATATTAAACATATATACATGGATAAAATTAAAATCATTTGTTGAGGGGCATTATAGACATATATCAAACATATATACACGGATAGAATCTGTTTTGCCAAACGGCCTAACTGGAGAAGCTGTTTTGACAGAGAATACAAAAGAAGCCAAAGAATCTGTTTTGCATCAGAATCCAATGCAGAATCTGTTTTTTACAGAATCCGAAGCCCTGCCAAACAGGCCCTGAGTAAGATGGCAGTATAGTGTACTACATCGAATGTTTAGTGGGATATCCAACTTAAATAGCCAGAGTGCAAATAAATGGTAACTCTAAATTAAGCTCGAAGACAAAAGCATATGCAAGTTACTGTGTAGAGGTGGTTCACGCTACATGTGCGCAGACATGCGTTATAATTAGGCCTGGCACATTACAGTTGGTAATCATAGCTGTATTTGTTTGTTTGAAGAGTAATATGCCGAATCAGTTTTGTACATATTATATTGATGAAATTTGTTGCTAAGAATATTTTATAAAAGAATGAGTCTTAGCAATGTAACACTGATTTTCACATTTAGTTTTTCTTTTTACAGATCTGTGTTCATGTAACATAGATACAGGGTTCTTATAGTCACATGCAAACAAAATATCAAGATAAGGGAACCGTGTCGACAAGACAAGATATCTCCTATATTCTCTCTTCGCATATGACTTTTTGCCACTTTGAACAAGACAAGACTAGGTCCTCATAATGACAAGCATCATGATTTATGACCCAAGACAAAGGGAAAAAGACAAAGCTCTTGCATACTAGTGGAGGTGAAGACGGTAATTATAAAGTGGTCTTACTTCAACAGTGTAGGAGGCGTGCCCTTTTTTTTATTTTGCTTCCTGCCATCAACTATCGTCTCTCTCCAACTACAAAGGAAACGAGGCTGGCTGCTTGAACTAGCTCTCGCCTGTTTTTGGGAGCCTATGTTCTCATCATTATTATCTCCTACATACACACCACCAAATAATACATACAAGTAGTATGATTTAAGGCTAAAAATTCTATGTATGTATTTACTTATTGGCAAATAATACAACGCGTTTATCCCCCGATCGAATCTCAAAGGGGGCGGATCTTTTTCTAACCTTTTATTTATGTGTATGTTGAATAGCCATCGTTGAACGGAGATTTCTCTGCATTACTTCCTAATTACTAACATTGGTCGTGGGTTGGTATAAGATAGACAGGAATGAAGATCCTCTGTATTACTTTCTAGTCACTGACATGTGGGTCCGATCCTGCATGTCAATGACTGTTAATACATGAGAAGTACTGCAGAGGATCGGATGAACAAGGAAAGGCAGGGGCGAGCTGCGCAAATCACATGCTCCGGTTCGCCGGTGTGACCAGTGTTTGCAAGGGCAGTGCGCGCGCTGTCCAAGGAGCTCGACGCACACGGCACCTAGCTACGGCCCGTAGGGCATCTGGCATGGCCACGGGCCTCTTCTTGTGCGGAACGTCACTGGTAGAGTATTGCATTGTCCGCCCTCGCCGAATCCTTTCTCAATTTGTAGCAGTAGCAGCAGCAGCCTGATAAGTGAGGACGTCTGAGGGTGTGTTCGTTTCACCGTTTAGACCCCTCTAAAATTTAACTCTAAAGAGAATCTTATTATTTAGGAGTATTAAATAAAGTCTAATGACAAAATCTTTTTACAGATGGGTACATCTTTACGAGACGAATCTAATGAGCCTAATTAATCTATGTTTTGCTACAGTGATGCTACAGTAAATATCGTCTAATCATGGCTTAACTACCCTCGTTAAATTCGTCTCGCGATTTAGAGGGGGGTTCTGCAGTTAGTTTTGTAATTAAACTTTATTTAAGACAAGATTCTTTGTGTTTAAACCCCTCTAAATTTTAGACTCTAAAACGCCGAACACGACCTGAGTCCTCCTCGATATGATTATGAACCATCAGAAGTTATTGGAAAATGCTGAAGAATCAAATCGTGTAATTGACTGCCTTTTGTCCCAGGACGTGGATCGTTATCTTGGGCACGCCGCACGTAAGCTCGATGGATCACCTCATCTTTCTCTCTGCTCTGTCTCCAAGCGGCAATGACGCGTAGTCAATGCCTCCAATCCATGGTCGTTGCTGTTGCATACCGGCGTGGAAGCAGCCCGGTTCGTATCCGAGCGCGGCGGCACACCACCACGAGGGTTTCCACGGCCACGCGCGGCGGCATTCACGGACGAGCCACCGGAGTTGGAGCCTTGAAGAAGCTCGACGCGGCTTTCGAAGCTGATCAGCTGCGAGAAGAGATCGCCCACCGTGATGGGCTCAGGCCGCCACGGCTGACACGACCCGATTGAAGTCCATGTCGAGGCCAGCGAGGATGTAGGAGACGAGGTCTTCATCGTCGAGGCGCTTGCCGGCGGACGCCATCTCATCGGCAAGCCCTCGCATCTTGTTGACGTAGTCGGTGATGCTCATGTTGCCTTTCTGCGTGGTCGCCAAGGCAAGGCAGGCGTTGATGGCCCGCGCGCGGGACTGCGAGGCATAAGTGCCCTCGATCGCAGCCCAGACTTCGGCCGAGGTGTGGAGCCTCGCCACCCCAGCAGCACCTCATTCGACAAGGAGGAGAGGAGAAAGCTGAGGACAAGTTGGTCCTGAGCCATCCATGCGTCGTAGTCGGGGTTGGGAACCTCGACGTCCTTGGCGTCGGCGCCCTTGGAGACAAGGGTTTCAGCGAGCGCCTTCTTGGTTCCATCCAGGAACCCTACGAGCTTGGCAGCTCGGATCGCAGGAAGCACCTGGGCCTTCCACACGACATGATTGCTCTTGGTGAGCTTCTCGGCCACAGGGAGGCCGAGTGCCGAACCCAGAAGCGGCGAGGATGCAGAGGAGCTCGACATAGATGCGTCTGGAGAAAACGCCGGCTCTGATTACCATGTGAAAAGTATAGGAAGCATTGAACCCCGTTAGGGGCCACGTGTTCTATTTATATGAGCCGGGAATAGCCCCCGGCGTGGCGTACAGGACTTGGAGTACAATCCAAGGCATTGGCTTGGATTACATGCCAAGTAAGAGATTACAACAAAAATAGAAACAGAAAGACCCTATACAAATCCTACGGATACAACAGATCATAACCTTCTGTTCTAACATAGACTACGTTGCTGGTGCTCTAAAAGACATCATAATTATAGATAGATGATATAATAAGAAAAGTTAACGGTCTTCCTCAAACAGGCTACAACCTAACAGCATAATATGAGCCACGAGATTGGGTAATATAAACAACATGGTCCGGGCATGTCTGGATGAAGGCTTGGCGCAAAATTGGCTGAGTTGCTGTTAGCCTGGAAGCTGCCGGTACTGTGTTTCGTTTTGGTCCTCATTTGTTGCCTGGCCCAGGCAGTACCGCTCACACCAGGCACACTGCATGGAGCAAAAGCATGCTGCCTGGTTAAGATTCCCCTTAAATCCTACGTGTAGTGCTCTCACTGGATCACTAAATACCTAGCATTTCTCATTAGCTATCTTCAAATGATTATAGTTTCTAAACCGAATATGTGATTTGAGATCCGATTAAACCTTTGTATTTCTTGTGATCTAATTCACAAAACAAGACCAATGGTGACTATTATGAAGTTAAAAAAAATTGACATGTAGGACCCACGGGTCATAATAATACTTTTGACATCCGCTTACACGTTCTCTCTACACAAAGTAAACTTGTATTATACGTATATATGCGTTGCACTTAAACAAGCGTGTTTTAATAATATATTTTCTCTCCATATCTTTCTCAAGCTGAGGCTTCCAACCAAACTCACTATATTCATAGTTGCCTGACAAAGCAAAATTCTTTAAGTTTTCAGGCTAGTTCAGCATTTTTGTCTGAGCAACTTGTCCAGGCCATCAACCCAACAAGCCCCAAATCTCTCCCATAGATATTCACTATCATTTCAACATTTTTATAATAGTTTTGCAAGCCTATCTTTTCTTCATGTTGACCGTTGATGCTAAATTTTGTCTGGACGTCCTTGGCCACTGCTGCTGTGGTTGAATACGTATCTTTTAGTTAGATCACTTTTTTCTCCGTGTTGCGGGTCGTGGATGGAGTAGCAGTGAGAGCAGCGCACGAGGGCCTATACATCAGTGAACTAAACAGTAGCACTAGCAACCTGATAAGTGAGGACGCGTCGAGTCTACTCGATATGATTAGGAACCATCAGAAGTTATTGGAAAATGTTGAAGAATCAAATCGTGTAATTGGCTGCCTTTTGTTCCAGGATGTGGATCGCGATTATTGGCACGCCGCACGCAAGATCTTGGATCACCTCATCTTTTTATCTGCTCTATCTCCAAGCGGCAACGACGCGTAATCAATGCCTCCAATCGATCCATGGTCGTTGCTGTTGCATACCGCCGTGGAAGCAGGCAAAAACGTAACTGTACTACACGTATATTGTTGTCTTAATACTGGTTTTAATGCCCCTAACTGATCTGGATAAACTGTTACATACACTGGTTACCTGATACCGCTGAGGCAGGGAGAAACTTCACCCAATATATAAGCATTCCCGGACCTCCCGGTTCGTATCCGAACTCGATCCATCCCACCATGATCTCTCCGTTTTGTCTCGTGTACGTGTTTTATGTTGCTGGCGATTGCCTCTTCCGTGTAGAGGAAGTTGGCCAGTGACGAAAAATGTGTGCCAACATTTTTTTTGACGAAAAAACCTAGCAGAAAGAAATGACCGCTCCCACTAGAAGCCACAGTACGCGCGGTTAGACACGGCAACGCAGGCAGAGCAGGCAGTAACTTCCTGGTCAAGCATCGTGATCTCTTTCTCTGTCCTCGTTGGTTCCTATCCGAAGTTCCGAACTACGGGCCGGGTAGTACCGCGGGAAATATCAGAAAACTGAGGACTGGAAAAGAAGAAAGAAAACGCCGCAGCATTCAAGGTAATTTGCGTGCATACCGTTAAATTACCGGCAGAACGACGGCACGTAGATCTAGACGAATTAACAAAAGTAAAACTGGAATAGATGAGATGAAATTTTTTATTGCGAAATTCTGGTGTCAGGGTATACAGGAGGGGTCTCCTCAACTATTTATAAAGGGGAAACCTTAATTTCGTGTTAGGCTTTGATTCGATAAAGGAGCCCACATGGACCAGGACATCTTCTTCTAGAAGATTGGCCTGGTCCATTAAGAGTTTTACAACACTTTCCGTTAGACTCTTTATCGTGATAAGTATGCCTCATAAAAACTCCTAAAATAAAGTGGAAAAAATGAAGAAAAGAACATATATTATCACCACTCATATTACACACATTGCCTCGTTAAAAACCTTATTGAAAAAACTTCATGTGATCAGCGCAAAGCACAGCAATCCGGCAGCCCTGCTTCTACCTGCCCTCCTAACCTGCATGTCGCTGTACTGCAACTCGCATGGCTATGGCAATGATCACCTAGGGTACAACCCCGATGGATGGAAAGTGAATTTTCTTTCAGACTTTAACGGAATGCGTGCTTTTGAGTAAGTCATTAACCCATTGCCATTCATGATACTGTTTTATTATATATTTGTAAACCCAATTATGAACCCTTGATTAACTAATATGCAGCAAACGGAATACGGGAATGTACACGCTGTTCTATGCCAGAGAATTTAACGGCAAGGGCTTCCAGCAGACTTCAGACCCGGTACGTAACTGAGAACCTGATGGCACTTGCTGAACAGGCTAGTGATGGTAATTCTTTTCAAGTTTCGGGTTGCTTTTTTATATTTGCAATCAGAGTAGGATTTATATTCTTTGATCCTAGAATTTAATTAACCTGAAGCTCAAAGTAGTGTACACGGTTCAGAAACTGACTCCTACGGCAATGTCATATATGTATGCTGCTGAAATTCACTTGTATGATCTTGATTCTTGCTGTGCAGGGAACGGTAGTCAGCCTTCGGAGAGACCTTCTGTACCAGCTCCTCACCATGGACGGCAACAAAGGCAGGCCTCCGTCTATCGTTGTTTGTCCATCGATAGGTGCATCAACTAGCTAGTTAATCCATGCTATCTAAGGCAAAGTTGTATTTTGGTAGTTGATGTGAAGCAGCACTCCTCCCTAATATGTTTTTCAAGGCAATCATGAATATCATATCCATCCTTAAGACGTGAATTGTATGTTTTGGCTAGTATTGGGTATTATGTACTATTATTAACCTGACTGCTGCTGCTGTATATGACACAAATTTGTTGCGACTTGTCCCAACTCCCAAGTATCATGCGTGCTAGCAGCATCGCATGTCGTACGTTCCATTATTTGCATTATTAGGCTGGCTTGGACTATTTCAGTGAGATTTTAATTGTTCTTTATTAAACTCAGAAATTCATGGTGCAATGGGCACTACAAGGAATCTGTTGATTAGTTAAAAAAAGATCAAATGATGAAACATGGCAATCGTAATAGATGTATGACGGTTTTCATTGCTCGGGTTGCCGTAATGAAACTTTATTGATGACATAGAAAATATCACAAACGTCCTATTCTGTAGTAGGTCCTTATGGGGTCACTGGTTTGCCCCGTCCTAGTGGTCTTGAACTGCAAGTAGAAGAATGCGGAATTAGTGAAGCACCACTCACCGGCCTAGTAATCAGGATGATGGAAACAACACTTCGCACACATGTCAGATGCACCGTAGAGTTTCTCCAAATAGCTTGTGTTGGGGTATCGAAGGTCCCGGTTGGACTCAGCGAAGCCCTCCAACGAGTTGTGTTCGATTGTCTTGCCGCTGCGAAGCTCTCAGAGCGCTACGACGTCCGAAGGTCCCCTTGCGAAGCCCTCCAGATGGCTTGCCGTCTGTTGCCTCCTTGGCGAAGCCCTCTTGATGTGTCCGCGTTGCCGGATGAAGGTTCTCCTGCCCAGGCTGTTCCTTGGGTCTTTCGTTATATATAACTCCGAAGCCCTCAATCGCCCGCGATGCTAGGCGAAGGGGTTAGAGATGACAGAGAAATGTAGACAGAGTAAATGAGGTATCTCTGGCTCGTAGCCCGAAAAACAGATGTCATTACAGAGTCCCCTCTCTCCATATTTATAGGGGGAAAGCCGTTATTACAGATATGCCATTGGCTGACCCTGTTACGTTTCTCGCCTTAAGTTTTGCAGGTGGCTTCGCTCGCCCATCACGCGGAGACCCTTCGCTACACCTTGTACTCCTTCGCACGTCGTTCTTGACCCTTCGCTTGTTGAATACTTGTTGCTGGATCCCCAACATTAGCCCTCAACTGATAAAGTGTCACGTGTAACGAGGTCCTGAAGCAGTTTCCTGTGATTCTGCAACAAGTCTTTTTTTTAGCGTCGTGTCCTTTCGTTTTTACTGTTTGGTTTCGGGGTGGCTCATTTCCCGGTGCGCTATCGGTGCCTATAAAAGGAGTGTCGTCTTCGGTGTTTTACTAGAGTTTTGAGTCTTCAATTTTTACTGTGATAGATCTCTTTCCTTTTACACCTTCGCTTCACCCATTGTCTCCCTTCGCTAACCCCAGCTTGCTTTCGCGAAGATGCCTCCCACGAAGCCTTTGACCGAGAGAGTGTTTCGTGATGCGTTCGGACATTCCGAATGCACCGAGGCTTTTCTTGATAAGTACTTTACTTCCTATTTTGGCCCTAGGGAATCGGCTCGTTCTCCTAGCTCCAGTCTTGTTCCGAACCCGAGATCTGATGAAGCTGTCGTTTTTCTTGACTTCTTCAAGTTTGGGCTTCGAACGCCCGCTCATCCTTTTGTCGCACAGGTGCTGGATGCCTTCCACCTGGATATTCGCCAGCTTACTCCAAACGCAATTGCGAAGCTGGCTATTTATGTTTGGGCATGTCAATCCGAAGGGATTTCTCCCAGTCTGTCGGCCTTCACCTTCACTCATCGGGTTCACTTTCAGCCTACTTCGTCTGAGTGTTCAGACAGCTTCAGAGAGATCAACTTTGTTCATGTCTCCCAGGAAAATGTCCCATCATTTGGTCAGGTGAACAAAGTTTTGTCACAATGGAAGCGAAGGTGGTTTTATGTTAAGTTTGGCGATGGCGCTGGAATCGTCAGTGCGATGAAGCCTCCAGAATGGCTGATCCCTGTTGAAGTCGAGCATGATGATCAGTTCCAAGGTTGTATTGACGCCCTTCGCAAGATCAGACCTCTTTTGAGCTCCCGGGACCTTGTGGAGGAGTACATTTCTGCTGGAATTGATCCCCTTTCACCCAACTGGAGTCTTCAATTTGCAGAAGACTTGTATAGTAATGGCCTTCGCAAGTATGTGCTAGATGGCGATGGTCTTCCTGTTGCTGAGGTCGAGGAGCGGGCCAAGGAAATTGTTGGTTCCCATGTTGCTGAGGTCGACGAGCGGGCCAAAGAGTTGGTATACCGGCTCGGTTCAACCGGTCCTTCCAAGATCGCAGCCAACCATATGCTGATTATGGTGCTCCTACTCCGAAGCGAAAGAAGCGTTCTAGAGCTTCGACTTCTGAAGATCCTGAGCCTTCGGAGAAACGTTGCCGCAAGAATGCTTCAACCTCCGCTGGGAGACGTCTTCGTGGTGTCGTTTTGAAATTTGATCCTGTTAGTGTTGCCCCTCCAAGGGATTCTGCGGGGAACGAAGGATCCTCGGGGAATGACTCAGACTAGGATTCTTCGTCTGACGAAGACCCCTTCGTCAAGCTGCCCCGCTTTCAAGCTGTGGATGGCGAAAGACCTGTGCTTTTTAATGTTGACGCCAACTATACTGGGCATGAGCTTCCCTCCTTGGTCCCTTCGGAGGTTTTTCCTGGAACCCCAGTTTCAGAGGATATTGACAAAGTTCTGGATGATATTCAATTTGCTAAGGAGAGGCATAAGCTTTCCGAAGTGGATAGCCAGTACTTGTTCAAGGCGCTTTATGCTAATCATGTCAAGGTTCGTTTTTCTATCACTCATTGTATTTCAATAAAGTTTTCCCCTTCTCTCTCTTTTTTTTTATATATTATCATTATTATTTTTTTACTTTCCTCTTTTTCAGGCATTTCAAGTTTTCCCCTTCTCTCTCTTTCGCGATCGCCTTGGTTTTACCAGAGAGAGGCTTCGCGAAGTGAGGCATGAGCTCAGGGAAAAAATCACCGAGGCGAGGGAGGTTTCGTTGCCTCTTTTCAATGCTTGCAAAAATTTGAGGGACTGCCTCTTGTATCTTGGGAGCGAAGTGTCAGACATTCCGCTGCCGAATGCCTCGAACCGGGAGTTTGCCGAATGGATTTCCGCAAACTCTGCTTATACGAAGGCCTCGGCACAGAACTTTGGTGTTCTTGCTGGTGCTGCCGGTATCCAGGAGGCCTTCACTCAGCTTAGCTTGTCTGGCGGCAATGTTGATTCCTTTATGAGCGAAGGTTTTTCTCCTTCTGCGAAGCTTCCCGAACCTGTTTCCTGATGAGGCGCGAAGTTCTCTTTTCAAGATGATTCCGCATTGGCACGGTGTAGGTTCCGGGCATGTTTCATCTTTTGTTGAGTCCTTTAGGAATGGCCGGGACACTACGGTTTCGGTCGAGCCCGGGGATGACGTTCCTGAGGATTAACTTCGCTCTTGTAGGGAGCTTTTGTAATACAATGTATTTTTAACTTTAATCGAAGATGGCTTTTTTACACATTCGAATGCTCCTTCGATTAATGTATTCAGTTGACCTTTTTGGGAGGGTTCTGTTTGGTCGAAGCTTTCATCTTTTGAAAGCTCCTGCCAATGTGAGTAATCATCTTTCTTGTTTGCACATTACTCACTTTCTGTCCTTTTAGACGATGTCGAAGGTTATAAGGTCTTCTTATCGACCCTTCGATTGATCACCTAATTCCCGTTCTTTGGGAATTTTTGATGTGCTTATTTCTGTCCTTTTTGAACGAATATCTTTTCATGCTATCGCGATGAAACTTTTGAATTTTTTAGGGAAAAAACTTTATTCCTCGGTCCTACCTCGTTAAAAACCTTGCTCCCTGCGAAGAGTTTCCTTATGCAAGAAAAAGAGTACAGGCCGGCTATCTTTTATACATAATATTTTTTCAATTTTTCTACATTCCAAGTGTGGCTTACTTCTTCTCCTTCGAATGTTAATAGCCTGAAAGCTCGTTCATTGACGGTTGCCTTCGCTATGAACGGTCCTTCCCACTTGCTCTGTAGTTCTCCTACAGTTCCTTCGTTTGGCTTTCGCCGAAGCACCAAGTCCCCGTCTTTTATTCCCTTCGATCTTATGTTTTTGTTCTTCCACCTTTTGGTTGTTTCTTCATATTTTTGCAGATTGAGTACTGCTTCGTTACGAATCTCCTCCAGATTTTCTTTTGATGTTAAGGATGCTTCGTCAGAGTTTTCTGCTAAGCTTCGCAAGGATTTGTTCTCCATTTCTTCTGGTGTCATCGCTTCTTCTCCGAAGAGCAACTTGAAAGGGCTGAAACCAGTTGATCTTGATGGCGTTTTTCTTAACGACCATAGTACTGAGTGGAGTTCTTCTGGCCACTTTCCTTTTTTGATGTTGAGAAGCCTTTTTCTACTGCCAAGAATATTCTCTTGTTTGCATTTTCAACTGCTCCGTTTGATTGAGGGTAGTATAAAGATGCGAAGCATAGGTTTATTCCCAATGACTCGCAGAAGTCGATAAACAACTGGCTGTCGAACTGCTTTCCATTGTCTACCACGCCAATTTCTTCGGAACTCCATATCTGCAAATTATGGCCTGCCATACAAATTTTTACATATTCTCCGAAGTAATCGAAGCCACTGCTCTGAACTCGATCCACTTCGAGAAATAGTCCATTGCGACGAAGGTGTATTGGAGATTTTCAGGTGCTGCTGGTAATTTCCCAACTATGTCAATACCCCATTGGTAGAAAGGCCATATGGGTAGCATTAGCTGTACTTCTGCTGCTAGGCTTCGTTGATGTCTAGCAAAAAATTGACATTCATTACACTTCCTTACTATTTCTTCAGCATCTTTTGCTGCTGTTGGCCAGTAGAAACCCATTCTGTAAACTTTCGCCACTAGTGGTCTTGATGCAATGTGAGATCCACACATGCCTGAGTGAATGTCGTGGAGGATTTGTTTGCCATCCTCCGGTAAGACGCATCGTAGCCATGCTTGGCAGACTCCTCCTTTGTACAGTTCCCCTACGATCAGCTTGTAATTTCTTGCTTTTTGCGCTATTCTCTTCGCTTCGACTTCGTCTTGAGCTTCGTATTGGTTGTTTAGGTGAGCTATTATTGGAGCCCTCCAATCTTCCCATAGCTGAAAAAGATGATGTATTTTTCTCCTGGATTCCTCGGCTGTTGATCCATCCAGAATCTCGAAGAAAACATCTGGTGGGAGGCTTTCGCCTTTTGCAGCAGCCTTCTGCTGGGTACCCAAAATCAGGTACCCGCGATTACCCACATAAACCCGCGACCATGCATAAATGACTAACGACTGGGCCAGAGGCCGTGGTCGTCTCCGCGGACATCAAGGTCAAAGCCCAGCCTCGATGCGTGACGCGGCCTGCGGCCGGAGAGGGCGCACTGGCAAAGTAAGGCCCGACTCCTCAACCGAACTCCCGACCCCCGGGGGTCGGGGAAAAACTCCGCCTCGGCCGACCCCGGACGCCCGACCCCGGCCTCGGACCAAAGGGGTCAGACTACCGAAGTCGGAGCTTGGCCGGTGGATCGCATTAAATGGCCGCAAGTGGGCGTCCTTCGGCACTGTCCGAAGACGTGAACCGCAAGCCCCGCACGTCTCGTAGGGACGGTTGACAGCGGTCAAGCCGCCTTGCCGCGCGGTAACAGTGCGGGCCGTATACAAACAGGGTCGCACAGTGCTCAAACAGGACACGGACATCCCCGCCGCAGTTGAGCTGTAGCCGCCGTCGTCGCCCACGCCCGGAGGAGACGGCGTCGACGAC
This sequence comes from Eragrostis curvula, assembly GCA_007726485.1. Lineage (NCBI taxonomy): Eukaryota > Viridiplantae > Streptophyta > Magnoliopsida > Poales > Poaceae > Eragrostis > Eragrostis curvula. Next base: position 1,358,455 of record RWGY01000026.1, read on the forward strand.
GGATGCGTCGAGGACGGACGCGCCCTTCCCTGTGAGGCCCCCCACCTACATCGAGCTATTTTACCAATTCCCTTACTTTCTTTTTCCTCTTTCCTCCATCCTTGTACAGTCAACTTTCCCTTGACAGATAAAAGGGAGAGCTTGCCTCGCGGCTGGGGGACCGCATTCTCACTTTTTCATTTCGCACACACTCGCTTCGCCCTTGCGACGCACGCAAGGACGAACCCCACAAACACTTAGAGACTTGGGAGCTTCTCCCTCTCTCGCAAGAGCTTATAACCCCTACTACGAGCAACACGAACCGAACCAACTCACTGGACGTAGGGCTTCGATCGCCCGAACCAGTATAACCACTTGTGTCTTCCTCCTTCCCTTCAACCAACCGTAGCGCGTAGTCTAAATTCACTCGTCGGCCAGATTTCCCAACGCCAACAGTTGGCGCGCCAGGTAGGGGACCTCTGCGCGTTAGGGTTGCGATTCTCGCCGCCTTCGATGGCGGTCGCATCGTCAACGAACGGCGTTCGCGGGCCGCGCCGCAGGACGGCTCGCGCCGCCGCCAACTCAGGCGAGAGTGGGCTCTTGCCCGCTCCGCTCTTCCCTCCGCACCAAGTCATCCGATTTGGAAGCCTGGAGTTCAAGACCGACTACACCGGCCGCCTGCAGCTGATGCAGGACTACCCACCCCTCTTCGGAAGGGGACCCCTGACCGTCCATCCCCGACTAGCCCGAGATATGGACGGCATCGACTATGAGGTGCGCATGGAGGCGCACTTCGGTCCGGATCCGCGGCCCGACGAGTACCGCCACGTGCAGTACACGCTCGCTTCCGCGGCCCTCCAGCTCCATGGCCATCCGCCGTACCCACCAGAGGAGCAGTTCTGGGGGCGCCTTCACGCTCTACCCCCAGCATTGCGGCGCATGATGGAGTGGCTCGATCGGCTGATCGCCACCCATCTCACGTCCACGCCCCAAGCTGATGGGCGTCCTCGGGGTGCGCCACGGTCCGACACCAACCGTCCCCGCGACTCACCGTCTCTGCAGGTGGCGTGGACGCGGTCACCGCCTTCTGCGCTTGGGATGGTGATTGCGAACGTTGTCGTCCCCCGCGAACGGGGCCGCAGTGGCCTCCCATGCAGCATCGAGGCGTATCTTGGCGTGGGGCCACGTGTATCCGAGTGCTGGCGCGTTTTCTACGCGCTGGCAAACATCCTGGTGCAACTTGAAGGATGGGGACACCTCCCACCAGAGTCCGACTTCTGGCGGCAGGGCGTCCCTCTGCCACATGGGCTCCGCAACGCCACGGACTAGTTCGAGCTTGAGCTCGCCCGCCGCCTCCCGTCGGTGGCTTGGGCGGGTCCTCCCATGGCTGAAGCGATGCGACGCGACCCGGTCATTTCACTCCCTCTTCCCGCTACGGCTGAGGGGTGGCCCGGGGCTCGCGCCCTTTGTTCTGACACCAGCACCGACTCCGATTCCGATTCCGACCTCCTCGACGAATGCTTCGATTTCGGGTGCTACGACCCGACGCGAGAGTGCTGCATGGTCGGCAGCGCCGAGGGCCATGTCGAGGACGTGGAGGACGGTGAAGACGAGGAAAACGGCGGCGAGAACGACGTCGACCCAGTGGGAGCCCAACCTCCGCCGGTTCTCGTCGACCCGGCTGGGATTCAACACGTCCCACACCAAGCCCCGCTGGCCCCGGCAGGAGCCGCGGGGGCGAACCGCGACATCGTCATGGCCGAGGCAAATGCCACGGCCGCGCACAACCACGACGTCCGCCAGCTCCGCGCACGAGAGCGGGAGCTGCAGGACCACGAACGTCTCCTGCAAATGGAGCGCGAAGTTATCAAGCGGGAGCTGATGCAACGCCGAAACCAGGCGCAAACCAGGTCCTGGCAAGTTCAGCAACAGATCATCGAGGACGCTGGAGGGGATCTTCCGCGCTTTCCGCGGGCGAGCCAGAACATTGCCGCGGCAATGGCTCTTCTGCGAAGGATGCAGCCAACGACGACCCCGGAGGAGCGGCACGACCGGAAGGAACTCGAGAGCCTTCTCTGACTTGCGGCGGACCAGCAAGCCGAGAGCTCCCTGTCTCGGCGACGGGGGCGTAGCTCTAGCGCGCCCGCCACGAGTGACCGCGACGACGAGGCCTCGGTCCAGCAAACCCACCTGCGGGAGGGTGGAACCTACCACCCATCCACAAGCGCATCGGCAACATCAAGGACGCTCGTGTGGTGCTCGAGGCGCGACGACGCGCACAAGGAGACGACCGGCAACCCCGGCCGGTCAACCATGGTTACTCCACACGTCGCGGAGGCCGGTACGACCCCGAGGAGGACCGGAGCCCGGGCCCGCTGCTCGCAGGTCCCCGGGCATTCGGTGAAGACATCTTGCGCGCGCCGGTCCCCTAGCGGTACCGTGCGCCGAGCAACATCACCAAATACTCCGGCGACTCCAATCCGGCCACGTGGCTGGAGGACTACCGGCTGGCCTGCCAAGCCGGTGGCGTGGACGACGACCTGTTCATCATCCGCAACCTGCCACTCTACCTCGCTGACTCCACTCGCGCATGGTTGCAGCACCTCCTGACAGGGTGTATCCAATGTTGGGCGGATCTCAGGGTGATCTTCGAAGGAAACTTCCAAGGGACCTACGAGCGACCCGGAAACTCCTGGGACCTCTGCAGCTGCAAGCAGAAGCCCGATGAGTCACTGCGAGAGTACATTCGGCGCTTCTCCAGGAAGCGCAATTCCCTCCCCAATTTTGTTGACGCTGACGCCATCAGCGCGTTCCAGACCGGAACCAGGAACACGTCGCTGGTCCACAACTTGGGGCGCAAGTGCCCCTCAACCACCAAGGAACTGCTGGACATCGCCACCAGTCATGCCTCCGGGAAGGATGCAGTCGCAGCTCTCTTTGAGCGCCCGGCTGGAAAAGCCAAGAGGACGGACGCGGCTGGCGCCGCGAGCCCGTCTATCCAGTCAAGAAAGAAGAAGAAGAAGAAGAAGAAGAAGAGTAACCTCCTACGGCAGGAGGCATCCCTCGTGGCGGCCGTTGAGCGCAAGCCTAAGCCGAAGGCCACCAACGAGGCGACGCCCGACCACTTCGAGAAGTTACTTGAGGGGCCATGCCCAAACCACCCATTCCACGTCAAGCATTTGTACAAGGATTGCGGCCTCATGCGCAAGTTCCTCGCCGGGACACCCAAGAGGCACGACGCGAAGTCATCCGACCCCAAGGGAGGAGAAGGCGACGGGGAACCCGATGGTCCATACTCCGAGACCAAAGCGGTCCTTATGATCTTGAACGGACTGGATTCTTGCCTGCCCAAGCGACGGCAGAAGGTGGAGCGCCGGGAGGTGTACGCCGTAGAGCTGGCGGCCCCGGAGTTCCTCAAGTGGTCGAACACCGCGGTCACCTTTGACCTCTCCGACCACCCCGACTGAGTCCATCGGCCGGGACGCTACCCACTTGTCGTCGACCCCATCGTCGCGTCGACGAAGCTCACCAAGGTGCTCATGGACGGGGGTAGCGGCCTCAACATCTTGTATGTCGAGACCCTCGACGCCATAGGAATCGACCGCAAGAGAGTCCGACCCACGGGGGCTCCATTCCACGGGATTGTCCCTAGAAAGCAAGTGGTGCCACTCGGGCAGATCGACCTGCCCGTCACCTTCGGCACGCCCGAGAATTTCCGCACCGAGACCCTCACCTTCGAGGTGGCGGATTTCCCGGGCGCGTATCATGCCGTTCTGGGTCGGCCGTGCTACGCGAAGTTCATGGCCGTCCCGAACTACACCTGCCTCAAGCTCAAGATGCCGGGGCCCTAAGGAGTCATCACCGTCAGCACCTCCATACAGAGGGCGTATGAGGTCGACCTCGAGAACTGCAACCTCGCCACAGCGCTAGCCCACAAGGAGGAGCTGCCGACCATCAATCAGGTGGAGGGAAGTGACGCGCCGGACACAAAGAAGACGACGGGCTCCTTCGACCTCGACCACGACACCAAGCCGACCAGGACATCTTCGCGTGGAAGCCTTCCGACATGCCGGGCATTCCTAGGGAGGTCGCCGAGCACTCACTCTGCATCAAGCCGGGCTCTCGGCCCGTCAAGCAACATCTTCGCCGCTTCGACAAGGAAAAGCACAAGGCCATCGGTGAGGAAATAGCTAAACTCTTAGCAGCAGGCTTTATTAAGGAAGTGTATCACCCTGATTGGCTAGCTAATCCTGTACTTGTTCGTAAGAAGAACGGTAAATGGAGAATGTGTGTTGACTATACGAATCTCAATAAGGCATGCCCAAAGGATCCTTTTCCTTTGTCGCGCATTGACCAAATTGTAGACTCGACAGCGGGGTGCGAAACCCTCTGTTTTCTCGACGCTTATTCGGGCTACCACCAAATCCCGATGAAAGAGTCGGATCAACTCGCAACGTCCTTCATAACTCCTTTCGGCGCATACTGCTACGTCACCATGCCCTTCGGACTCAAAAACGCCGGGGCGACGTACCAGCGTATGTGGACGACATCGTAGTCAAATCCAAACACACCGACCAGCTAGTTTCCGACCTTGCCAAGGTCTTCGAACGGAGTCAAGCTGAACCCGAAGAAATGCACCTTCGGCGTTCCCAAGGGCATGTTACTCGGATTCTACGTGTCCGAGCGAGGTATCGAGGGGAATCCCGACAAGATCGACGCCATCTTCAAGATGGGGCCAATCCAAAACGTCAAGGGAGTTCAGCGAGTCATGGGCTGCCTTGCGGCGCTAAGTCGATTCATCTCGCGACTCGGCGAGCGAGGTTTACCTCTATATCGTCTCCTGAAAAAGTCCGACCACTTTGAATGGATAACGGAGGAACAAGTGGCGCTGGATGATCCCAAATCCACGCTCACCAACCCACCAATCCTGACCGCCCCGACCCCGGGATAGACGCTCTTGCTCTACATATCTGCTACGACGCAGGTGGTGAGCACGGCGCTGGTCGTGGAACGAAGTGAACCTGGACACGCGCTCAAGGTTCAACGCCTTTGTACTTCATCAGTGAGGTCCTTTCCGACACCAAAACGCGCTGGATCCAGATCCAGAAGATGATCGGCGCGGTCGTTATCACCAGGCGCAAGCTGCGCCATTACTTCGATGCCCACCACGTGGCCGTCGTGACCTCCTTTCCTCCGGGCGAAGTTCTCAGAAACAAGGAGTCGTCTAACAAGATTGCGAAATGGGCGATCGAGCTCATGGGGCAAGACCTCGAGTTCGTCCCTCAGACAGCGATCAAGTCTCACGCACTCACGGAGTTCATCGCTGAGTGGACCGAGGTCCAGCTTCCGGCCGCCCCAGTCGAGCGGGAGTGCGGGAAGATGTACTTCGATGGTTCCCTCACGAAAAAGGAAGCTGGGGGAGGATGGGTACTCGTCCTACCACTCAAAGTGCGGATGAGATACGCCGTTCGACTCAACTTCCCAGCCTCACACAACGTCACCGAATACGAGGCTCTTGTCAATGGTGTCAAAGCCGCGATCGAGCTCGGCGCCAAGAGGCTGGAGGTCTTCGGGGATTCGCAGCTCGTCGTGGACCAGGTCCGTAATGAGTCGAACTGCGTCAACCCGAAGATGGCCGCGTATTGCGCCGAGGTTCGATGCCTCAAGGAGAAGTTCGACGGCTTCGAGATTTCTCACTTGCCACGGTCGCAAAACAAGGCAGCCGACATTTTGGCCAAGCTGGCCTCAAATCGGGAGCCGGTCCCATCCGGGATATTCGCCAGCGACCTCAACAAACCCTCCATCAAGGAGTCACCTGACCGACGAGAGGAGGTCAGAGCAGAGTCGGGCGACCCGAGCAAAGTTTGACCCCCAACCCACCTCGCGTCGAGTCGGACGATCGCGCGGCATTCGTCATCACTTCGATCGACGAGGACGAGGGGGGCCGGGGACCCGAGCCCGACTCCCCGCCAAACGAGTGGACGCGGCCATACCTCGATTGCTTGCTGAAGGAACAACTTCCCGCAGATTCGACCGAAGCCAAGCGAATTGCCCGTCGAGCCAAATCGTTCGTCGTCATGGGAGGCGAACTCTTCAAAAAGAGTCACTCCGGCGTCCTGCAGCGCTGCATACCGCTCGACCACGGGAGGCAGCTGCTGCGCGACATTCATGAGGGCGCTTCCGGTCATCGCGCCGCCCCTCGCAGCCTAGTCGGCAACGCCTTCCGTCATGGTTTCTACTGGCCAACAGCAGTCGGTGACGCGGAAAAAATAGTGCGCGCCTGCGAAGGGTGCCAGAACTATTCTCAACAGACTCCGACACAGGCCATGCAGACGATCCCCCTTACCTGGCCTTTTGCCGTCTGGGGGCTCTCGTTGGCCCCTTGAAAAAAGCGCCCGGGGGCTACACCCACCTGCTTGTGGCAATTGACAAGTTCTCAAAGTGGATTGAGGCTCAACCCCTCGCCACGATAAGATCGGCCCAAGCAGTGACCTTCTTCCGAGACATCGTCCATCGATTCGGGGTACCCAACTTCATCATCACGGACAACGGTTCGCAGTTCACCGGCGAAGAATTCTTGGAGTTCTGCGACGACCACAACATCAGGGTCGATTGGGCAGCCGTGGCACACCCCCGAACGAACGGGCAGGTCGAACGTGCCAACGGCATGGTCCTGCAAGGACTTAAGCCCAGAATCTTCAACAAGTTGAAAGACTGTGCTGGCCGATGGGTGCAGGAGCTCCCTTCAGAGCTTTGGAGTCTGCGAATGACCCCAAGCCGCGCAACCGGTCACACTCCTTTCTTCATGATCTATGGGGCCGAGGCGGTGTTGCCGACCGACCTCGAATATGGGGCTCCTAGAGTCCAAGCTTTTAGGGAGGAGAACAACAAGCGGTTCCTCGGAGATGCGCTTGACCAAATCGACGAGGATCGGGAAGTCGCGCTCCTGCACGCGACGAAGTACCAGCAAGCACTATGGTGATACCACGGACAGCGAGTCCGCGGGCGAGCTTTCAGTGTGGGCGACCTCGTCCTCCGACTCGTCTAGACCAACAAGGACCGCCACAAGTTGTCACCACCCTGGGAGGGACCCTTCATCATCACAACCTGATGGACTCGGAAGGCCAGCAAATCAAGAACGCGTGGAACATCGAACATCTACGTCGTTTTTACCCTTAACACTTTCCCTACTCTTATCCTTTCCCTTACGTGAAACAAGAATGCGCTTTTCCTTTCTTCTCACGCTGAGAGCAGTCGCTAGGTCCGACCCCCCACTCGGGGGCTCCACCCGGCGGGTGTGGTGGCAACACCACGTGAGTCCCAAGTACAGGACAGCGACACCCCAGCGAGAACAACGCAATCTCATTGGGGATCGAGTCCGACCCCATGTACAAAGGATTCACGCTCCGACCCCTCGATGCACACGTTGTCGCTTTAAGATGACGAGTAACGGATCGCGGCCTCGGGTCCGACTGCCCGGTTCAAAGGCACCTAACGCCCCAGCGGCTAAGGACGGCCTAAACCAGCAGTACGGTATTCGAACCAAAATCCTAACACTCGGAGTCAAAAAAGTAATAACTGTGGCACGGATGAGGGATAAAACGAAAAACAACTTAAAAAACAACCATCACACGTCCTTAACGTTTACAGTTATTGTCTATTCAAAAAGGACAAAAAGGCCCTCGGGGGCTCGGCCGATTCCCCTAATCTCCATTTTCTCCCTCCTCAGCCGACGAGGTAGGACGTGGAAGGAACTCCTCTTTGTACATCTCTAAGAGGGGCTGAGCATGGGGACGAACCTCATCCTCGAGCGCTGTCCACATCTCGAGGGAGGTTCCCTCAACAAAGCCTTGACTCATGCGGTCCACCCCGACTTCAACGTCATAGTGAGAGCGGATGACGGTAGAGGTCAGGCGGATCCCGGTCCCCATGGCCTACTCTTCCAAAGCTCTCACATGGACTGGCAGGTCAAGCACCTGTTGCGCAGATTCGACAGGGTCGCCGGTCACCTCCATCCCCAATTGACTGCACGAGTGAACGAAAGCAAGCCTCAGGTAATCAAGCCGGCCCAATGTCGCCTGCGACTCCATCAGTTCCTTTTCAAGGCCTGGAACAACAAAGGTCGCAAATGAGGAACAAGATCCGAACTCAAAAGAACACAGCCGTAAGTAGAAACCACCTACTCTCATTCCGATCACGGAGCGTGGTCAATTCGCGAGTTTGGAGGCGGTCTCAGCAACCCCATTCAGCTCCTGCTCTACTCCAGCCTAACCCATGAAGGTCCTAGCCAGCTTCTCGGGCTTTCTCGCTTTCTTCCGCGAATCCCGCGCCAGCCACTCCGCATCCTCGACGCGCTTCTGCAATACGGCTATCTGCCTGAGAAGCTCGGCGTGGTCTACCTCGGCAGCAGCAACTCGCTGGGCTGCGCCGGCAATCTCGGAGGACTACCGACGCAGTTGCTCCTCCTGGGATCGCAGGTGCTCGGACCTCGACTGACTATCCGTCAGAACATCCTGCACTCGAACATAAGAAGAATGAAGTGGCTAACAGTCGAAGAACAGGCACGTGAAAAAAAAAAACGAGACGCCAGAAGAAGGGCTGAGCGATCATGTTTACACCTCAAAGGGAGACCTCAACGCTCCCAAGGTGCCAAGGGGCGCTTCCAGGGCATCACGAGGAAAATCCGACCCCTGACGCACGAGCTCGAGCTGGCTGCCAAGCCAGTCCCACGCCTCTTTCTTGACCGAGTTCTGGACGAGGAAGGAGCCACCTCCTGTACCAATCCTGAAGTCAGGGCCCCAGTCTGGTCGGGTTGACGACGACCCCGACCGCTCGCCATCCCGGAAGCACCCAAAGCTCTCGCCTCCGCTACCGGTCGCCACATGCCGTGATCTGGCCACCGAGCGCGTCTCGAAAGCCGTCTCGACGACAGCGCGCTCAGCCGGACCTCCGGGATCTGTCGCGGGGCCGGCACGCTCCCACTCCAAAGAGGGATGGACCGCCGACACAGTCAACGCCGGCGCAGCCGACTCAAGGTCGTCAGACGCCGCCGCCGACTCCACAGCAGCAGTGTCGTTCGGATCTACGCCCTCCAGATTGACGGCCGCTGACGCCAAAGCGCGGGGGTCGACCGTCCCCTCCCCCAAGCCAGACGAAGGGGACGGGGCCGCCTCATCTTCTCCTACCGCGGGCGCGGGATCGTCGGCGAGATCGTCCTCGAGCAGGAGCGCGTCCCACGTCACCTCCGAAAGGCCGCGGGGACCAAACGCACCATCAGCGACAGGCTCCCCCGGCGGACCGCCACTGCTCCCCCCTCGTTTGAAACGAACGCGGACCACCCTTGTTGGTCGAGGTCCTCGGGCAGAGGCGGCTGGGAAGGCGCACGCACCTAACCTGCCCGTCAGAAAGGAAAAAGGGGGCGTCAGCGCCGTGTCCGAGTCCGGATGTTATATTCGAAGTCCACATGACAGAGAGACGATTGCCCGCATGCCTCCGCGAGGCGGACTCCGACCCCTGAAAAGCTCAACGCCACGCTGGAAACCATGGCAGTTCCCTCTCTGTTGGCTTCCGGGGTCATCTCCCACAGTCGGAGGGAACGCCTCACCAGAGGAAGAACACGGGCGACGTGAAAATGGCCGGTGACCCCGGTCCACGACACCCCAGAAGCACGCAGCCCTCGAACAGCATTGATCAGGGGTCAGATGTACGCCGTGTCAATGCTTCCCATGTCCCTCTGCCACGAGGGCACCGCCTTCTCGACATACCGACCGGTAAAAGCCGGAAGCAACCCCTCGGGGTCGTTCCGGAGATAGAACCAATTCGGGCGCCACCTGACATTGCTGGACGCCGGAGCTGACCGGATGTAGTCCTGCGCCCTGTTCTGCCGGAGACGAATGTTTGCGCACCCGAGGGGCACGTCCGTCGGCGGTCTCCCCCTCTCAATGAGACGGCGATGTCGCACCCGGAAGAAATACTTCCAGAGGTCGAAATGGCGATCGATCCCCAAATAAGCTTCACACATGGCGACGAAGCCGGCGACATGACCAATCGACTCGGGGTCGAGGTGCTGGAGCTCAATTTGATAATAATGGAGGAGGCCGCGGAAAAAGGGGTGCGCTTGCATCCCGAATCCGCGACTATGGAAATTAGAGATGGATAGAACATACCCATCAGGCGGCTCCGGTACGCGATCCCCCTCCGGGATGATCCACTCCAGGGAAGCGCCATTGGGCTTCCGAAGCCCTCTAGCCACGAGGCCATTCATGGTCCCTGCCCCAATCGCTTGAGCCGGCCACGGCGCCCTCGCGGTCGCCATGGGTTTGGGTCGACGAAGAAGGGGAGGCGGCGGCGAGAGCGCCGCGTCAAGAACGAAGCGAAGGAACAAATCCCCTGGCGACGAATTTGGTGGGGAAGGCGATGGCGGAATGCGGCACAGAAGGAGCGTGGCGAACCGCGACGGAGCGGAAAGCAATCTGTGAGAGATTCGCGGCGGATTGCGGCGGATTGGAACGGAAGGCGCAACTGTAGCGCGAAGAACAGGGGAAAATGGTGAGTGCAGGAAGGCGCAAAGCCAGGTACGGCCGTTCTCATTTATAGCCCCTGAACCGCCGCGGCGTCCCACGACCCGTCGCGTCTCTTCAAATTCCCGCCTCGTGCGCCGGGTTTGTTGTTCTCTCTCTCTTCTATCTTCTCACAGAAGCCAGGGCAACCCACGCACCGCCAAATCGGTGTCCCAAGATTCGCGCCCATCGAACAGCCAAGGAGACGTCCCTCCGGCTCCATGGAGCGTAGCGGGCCTAACTAGTCAGGAAAGCCAGATACGGCCCACAGGTAAAGTTGGCAACGGGCTGAAAACGCCCCGACGGCCCATTTCCGGCCCAAGAGTGCGAAGACTGGCCCTCCAAGAGGGTTCGACAGTCGCTCTGGGCAACACTAGAGTGAGGGGCGACCAAAGAGGGGTCCCAGCGGCCAGTACCCAGACGCACGGAGCGTCACGGGCCTCTGTCGGTTGTGTCCGAGTCCTGATGGAGAGTCAGACCAAGGTTTTCCCATCGAGGGGATGCTACGAAGCCCCCGAGACCGATCGAAAGGACTCGGGAACTAGTTGGACTGACCCCACGGATCATATGAAGTCGACCCCAGCTGGTCTCAATTGGATCCCCTCTAAGGGCAAGCCAGGGCTTCACTCGAACTCACCCGCTAGCAACTCGACCGGGCACCTGCCGTCGAACCATCGAGGAACGGACAGGACGGCTCAGCGCCCCTATCACAACGCAGTGATATGCGGGGGAAGATGAACAAAAGACGAAATGAGCCTCTGCTAGATCCCGTAACGAACGGGGACTTGGGGGCTCGCATTCGCAAGTCGGGCCAATAGCGTGGCCTCGGATAGTAAAGAGGGAACCCTTCTTATTTCAAAAAACACGCAAAAACGCAAATGACCCCCCAGACACCTAATAGTGATCAAGGGGGAAGGATCCCCTTTACAAAATACAAACGAATTTGCCCTCGGGAGCACGCGCCACGAAGAGCCGGTCCCTTCCGCGGCTCACAAGCGGCCCGCCGTCCCAAGGATGGAGCCGACCCCGCGACAGTCGCCTCGGGTGTGATTCCCGATCCGACCCTCGTTCTTCCACAATATGGAGGAACAAGGGCTCGGGTTGCACTGGACTCGACCTCGAGGGTGACCGGAGCGGGCGCCGTTGCTCCTAGCGGCCTCGGGTGCGACTCCAGGTCCGGCATACCTCACCTCTTATGAGGATAGGACAACAGGCCAGGGAAGGTTCGCCTCGACGGCGAGCAATCCCATCGCCACCCGCATCACCTGAGGCATCACCCACGGCTCCGGGAGAGATGCGGCGTGAGGGCTCGACCCCGAGGAACAGCGTCACAGGAGGGATAGCGTCAAACAGGGCAAGCGACCCGTCAAGAGCCAAACGAGGGCGAACCACGCCTCCATCCGAAATGGAGGTCGTGGGGCTAGCCATGGATGAGAGAACGTGTCCTCCGAAGCGGCGCACCCGAAGCAGGCAACTCACCACTCACCCATCAGCCATGACGAGGCACGGTGAGAGCAAGCGGGAAAACCGCTCCATTTATAGGAGAGCTCCGAGGATGGCTGGGAACGGAGAGAGCGTAAAAAGTCGCGAAAGCTTGGAACAAGGATCACGGGCTGCGAAAGCCTATCTAGATTCCCGAACCCTTACAGACCCTCCTAAAAGAATACAAAGGCGCGAAGCCTCATGCAGCAAACAGAACCCTCGTGACCAATCCCTCATCGAGACATTGACGCATTTGCCCGGACGAACGCAAGTAAAAAACGCCCGACTCAAAGCCTGAATGCGAGTAAACCACTCCCATCCAGGCTCGGGGGCTACACCCGGCGGGTGCGCTCGTCCCCCCCCCCCCCCCCCCCCCGGATACCAACTCGACGGCCGGGCCGAAGGCGGAAATCATCGAAGGCTAGGGGGAGCCCCGCGCACAACGCCAAAGCGTAACGCGCAGGACTCGGGGGCTATTGTCGGGTACCTAAAACCAGGTACCCGCGATTACCCACATAAACCCGCGATCATGCCCAAATGACTAAGGACTGGGCCAAGTTCAAAGCCCAGCCCACGATGCGTGACGCGGCCCGCGGCCGAAGAGGGCGCACGGGCGAAGATAGGCCCGACTCCTCGATCGAACTCCCGACCCCGGACGCCCGACCCCGGCCTCCGACCAAAGGGGTCGGACTACCGAAGTCGGAGCTTGGCCGGTGGATCGCATTAAATGGCCGCAAGTGGGCGTCCTTCGGCGCTGTCCGAAGACGTGAACCGCAAGCCCCGCACGTCTCGCAGGGACGGTTGACAGCGGTCAAGCCGCCTCGCCGCGCGGTAACAGTGCGGGCCGTATACGAACAGGGTCGCACAGTGCTCAAACAGGATACGGACATCCCCGCCGTAGTTGAGCTGTAGCCGCCGTCGTCGCCCACGCCCGGAGGAGACGGCGTCGATGACAGATGCGTCGAGGACGGACGCGCCCTTCCCTGCGAGGCCCCCCACCTACATCGAGCTATTTTACCAATTCCCGTACTTTCTTTTTCTTCTTTCCTCCATCCTTGTACAGTCAACTTTCCCTTGACAGATAAAAGGGAGAGCTTGACTCGCGGCTGGGGGACCGCATTCTCACTTTTTATTTCGCACCCACTCGCTTCGTCCTTGCGACGCACGCAAGGACGAACCCCACGAACACTTAGAGACTTGGAAGCTTCTCCCTCTCTCGCAAGAGCTTATAACCCCTACTACGAGCAACACGAACTGAACCAACTCACTGGACGTAGGGCTTCGATCGCCCGAACCAGTATAACCTCTTGTGTCTTCCTCCTTCCCTTCAACCAACCGTAGCGCGTAGTCTAATTTCACTCGTCGGCCAGATTTCCCAACGCCGACACCTTCGCTAGAGCATCTGCTTCTTTGTTCAAATTTCTTTTTAAGGCTCTTGACAGTGAAACCTTTGAAGTATTTTTGCATTTTGATCACTGCTTTGTGATACTTGATGAGTTCTGAATCTCTTGCCTGATAATTGTTTTCAACTTGGTTGGCAACGACTTCGGAGTCCGTGCTGATAAGGACCCTTCTTGCCCCCAGAGCCTTCGCTTTGCGAAGTCCAAGTAGCACTCCTTCGTATTCTGCTATATTGTTAGTTGAGTGAAACTCTAACTTGACGGCGTATCTTAGCTTGATACCCGGCGGCGAAGTTGTTATTGCTGACGCTCCGGCGCCCGCTGCACCCCATGCTCCATCTGTGAATATCATCCATAGTGACTATGTCATTGTTATGGATGCTTCGGGAGTTGCAGGAGTCCATTCGGCTATGAAATCCGCCAGAGCGGCTGCCTTGATAGCTGTTCTTGCTCTGAATTCAATGTCGAAAGGTGCCAGTTCTGCTGACCATTTACGAATTCGTCCTATTGCCTCCTTGCTTCGCAAGGTGTCTCGAAGAGGAACGGAAGTTGATACGATTATTTTCCTGTCGCTGAAGTAATGCTTCAATTTCCTTAAAGACATGACCACTGTGTATGCCATCTTTTCTATTTCTGAGTATAGAAGTTTGGCTCCTGATAAGGCTTCGGAAACAAAATATACTGGCTTCTAACTTTTGTCTTCGCTAACTTCATGTACCAATGCCGTTGAGGAAGCCGCAATGTATAAGAATAAGTCTTCTCCTGGCTTTGGGCTTGATAGGGTTGTGAGTTCAGTAAGGGCTATTTTGATTTTTTTCGAAGGCTTCTTGCTGCTCAGGCCCCCACTGGAATTTTCCCTTTACGCGGAGTGCCTTAAAGATGGGACCGCTTCGCTCTGCCAGCTTTGGGATGAACCTGCTTAAAGAGTTTAGCCTTCCTGCTAGTCTTTGAACATCTTTCAAACACTTAGGAGGTGCTAGACCTTGAACGTCTTCGATTTTTTTCTTGTTTGCTTCTATGCCTCGCCGCGACACCATGAAACCCAATAACTTTCGGGCTTTGACTGCAAAAACACACTTCGCTGGGTTGACCTTAAGGTTGTGCTTTCTTAAGTTTTTGAAAGTTTCATCCAAATCTCTTAAGTGATCAGCTCTTTCAACTGTCTTTATGACTATGTCATCCACATATGCTTCGGCGTTTCTTCCCAGTTGGTCTTCGAAGATCTTTTTGACTAATCTGACGAATGTTTCTCCTGTATTGCGAAGGCCGAACGGCATTCTCTTGACATGTGTATCTGATGGTAGCCTGAGTAGGCGTCTAGAAAACTTAGCAATTGACACCCAGCTACTGAGTCTGTTATTGTGTCGATGCGGTCCAGAGGGAATTTGTCCTTCGGGCAAGCCTTGTTTAACCTTGTGAAGTCGATGCACATCCTCCATTCTCCTGTTTTCTTCTTTACCAAGAAAACGTTTGAGAGTCAACTTGAGTAGATTGTCGGCCTTATTATCCCAGCTTTTAACATCTTAGTTACTTCGACTGTTGCGGCGGCCTTCTTCTCGCCGGATACCTTTCTGATTTTATCTGCGAAGGGCCTTATCCTTGGGTTTACTTTCAACTCGTGTTTTATTGTTTCTCTTTTGATTCCTGTGATATCTTGAGGTGACCATGCGAAGACGTCAGCGTTGTCTTTCAAGAACCTGATCAATTGTTCTCTCTCGTTTGCGGAGAGTTTCTTGCCTATTGTGACCGTCCTTTCTGCCTTTTTCGGCCATAGAATGACCTCCTCTACTTTGCTAGAGGGTTCGAGCTTTGCTTGTTCACCCTTCGTTTGATTGTACTCTTGTTCATCCTTCTTGACTGTTTCTTTATTAGCTTCGCTTGCTTGCTGTCTGATAGGATTGCAAGATATGCTTATGATACCCTGTTCTGAAGGGACCTTCATTGTCAAATAATTGTGATGGACCGCCGCTCCGAAGGCTGATAGGATTTGTCTCCCGAATATGGCATTGTAATTGTTGTCCAAGTCCATAATCAAGAAGTTTGTTTCTTGAGTTGCTGACTTTTCTCCATCTTCTAGAGTCACTTTCATCTTTATAGTTCCTTTTGAACTTAACTCCTCTTCGCCGAAGGCCTTCGGCACCGACCTGTTGGCACTTGTGTAGCCATCGATCTTCATGCGCTTTAAAGATTCCTCGAAAATGATGTTTTCTGGGCTTCTATTATCGATCAATATTCTATGTACTAGGAATCCTTTGATGTCTGCTTTGATCACGAAGGCATCTGTGTGCGGGTAGTCGGTGACCTTGATGTCTTCCGACGTGAAACGGATAACTGGTTGTTTCCATGCTGGCTGCTCTGTTCTTGCCCTCGCAGTTTTTGCTGGGTGATGGTCTTGTCTTCTTTTCATCGTGGGTTCAGCCCACGGATGGCGCCAAATGTTGGGGTATCGAAGGTCCCGGTTGGACTCAGCGAATCCCTCCAACGAGTTGTGTTCGATTGTCTTGCCGCTGCGACGCTCTCAGAGTGCTACGACGTCTGAAGGTCCCTTTGCGAAGCCCTCCAGATGCCTTGCCGTCTGTTGCCTCCTTGGTGAAGCCCTCTTGATGTGTCCGCGTTGCCGGATGAAGGTTCTCATGTCCAGGCTGTTCCTTGGGTCTTTCGTTATATATAACTCCGAAGCCCTCAATCGCCCGCGATGCTGAGCGAAGGGGTTAGAGATGACAGAGAAATGTGGACGGAGTAAATGAGGTGTCGCTGGCTCGTGGCCTGAAAAACAGATGTCATTACAGGGTTCCCTCCCTTCATATTTATAGGGGGGAAGCCGTTATTGCAGATATGCCATTGGCTGACTCTGTTAAGTTTCTCCGCCTTAGATCTTGCAGGTGGCTTCGCTCGCCCATCACGCGGAGACCCTTCGCTACACCTTGTACCCCTTCGCATGTCGTTCTTGACCCTTCGCTTGTTGAATACTTGTTGCTGGATCCCCAACAGCATGAGGTCGAGTTTCACATCCTGCTTGATCAGTAGTTTTAGTGCCCCGCTGCTATATGCGGCCCGACGAGGCACTCCATTCCAGGACGCAGACAAGAGTGCGGTGTTGGATAATAAATCAATTTTCCAGCCTGATTCGCACGCAATTTCACATGCGAAAAAAACAAACGGTTAAATGTGATGACAGAAAGTCAAAAGTAACAACTATTATGGGACAGAGGTAAGTATTACATGATTCTCCCATAGAGCATAAAGATTACAGTGCCATGAGCATAAAGATTTGCTACAGCACACTACAAAGATGTGGCTTTAGCCGTAGCACACTCCAACTCTTGAATTTAGCTGTGGCACACTCAAAAAATGTGGTTTTATAGTTGCAGCACACTAAACAGAGGAAAAGTGATTTTTCATCTTTTTTTTATCTCATTGCACGTAATACATTACAATTTCAATGTGTGCACATTCATACATTTTGACATTCTCTATCCATGTGTTTTTTCACAGATCTTTTCATGATTATATAAATAACATTTCATTAAGAATAAATTTTTTTTTGTAAAACAAACCATGTGAACAATTAGAGAAAAATCTGCAAAAAATCACATTGATATAGAATGCATCAATGTATCATTGTGCAAAATTTCAAATTGTAATGTATTTTGCGAAATGAGATACGAAAGTTGAAAAAAAATCACTTTTCCTTGTTTAGTGTGCTGCAGCTATGAAACCATACTTTTTGAGTGTGCCACAGCTAAATTCGAGAGTTGGAGTGTGCTACGGCTAAAGTCACATCTTTGTAGTGTGTTGTAGCAAATTTGCCCTTAAAAAAAAAAGATTACCGCACAGATAGAATGAGAGAAATAGATATGAAACGATGTGTTAGAAAGAGATAGAAATTTTGAAGTCATAATTATCCTCTGAATTTGTGGAATTTCGAAGTCATAATTATGCCTCATTGTTCAGTGAAATATTTTGATTGTTTTTATTCATTAACATGCTTTTGCTTGAACTTGGCAATCAGAGCATTGGATCCAGGCTATCAGGTTTGTGCCCTTGCATTCTTGCAATGCACGCAAGACAATTGCCCACTCAAGGCTTCGAAGTCTACCTACATTAGGAATATTTCAATCAACTAAGTGCTCGAACAGGATTGGGGTTATCTTTGGCTTCCAATAATTTGTGGTGGGACAATCTTCATTAATGTAGAAGTAGTCACAAAAACAAAACTAATGGGTAACAGTCACTTCCAGAGTTAAGGTGTAAGATTGAGGTATATATGCCTCACCTGCGAATATGATTATATAGTAATGTTCTAGGCTCAGTCTCAGCATCATTCCTAATTCTCATGCCAAAATTGTCAAATAAGTGGATCCGACCATATACAATATGTCCACAACATCAAACGGGTAGTAATTCTTCTCAAATGACGCCAAGTAAAAACTGGCTGAACCTGTAAAAGCATTGTCCTAAAGCTTTGTCTTCCGGCGTGCTTCAACTGAACACTGAACGGTGTCTTTGGTCGAGCATAACCGCCACTAGATCATCCCCTACCGTACTACATATACATATACTTCAATACAACAATGATCAGCCGAGTTTGCATCTTAAGCTGGATCATCCTTCCAATGATGCCTTCCCTGGTAAACCTCTTATCGTATGCTTGCACTGGAACCTAGAAGAAACATCAATTCAGTGACAGCTTTTTGAAAGAAAAAGGAAGACATTGTGTGTATTCTTCACACGAACATGCAGTTTGACGATGTAGCCCGAGGCCAAGAAGATAGTTTAATGCGACACTAAAGAACAGAAGAAATAATCAATGATAATTGGTACTACAAGATCAGGAAAAGAGATTACCAGATAACATCTGAAAGAGAAGATTCTGAAGGGCAACATGGGGCATCAACTATTGACATACTACGCTGGGTATTCGCCCGATGATCTTCTGTATTGCACTTTATATGCATCTGAAGTGGTACAACCTGAGGTGAAAAGTCTCGGTTCATGCACTAATCTTGGGGCGTAGCATGTTTTACAAACGAAGGCTGATAAACACAAAATCACAGAGTGAATTAACTCTCATAAAAGAGCAATACCTTTTTGCTGTAACGAAAATCACGCTTTGGCAGGAAATCCAGTGGTAGATTCAATGTACTGGGGCATCTTAGCAGCAGAAACAGCTTGCTAGGGCCTTGAAGAGAATAGGAGGGAAATATGTAAGTTTAAAGTTGATGGCAACCCCAGCCAAATGTACAGCAAAACAGAAGAACGAAAGACCTGTGTAAGATAAACTCCCTGCACCTCTTGATACAAGAGCACGGATAGCCTACAAAATATACATGTCTGTTATTAATCGCAAGGGACAGTCTAAACAGATAGTTAGAATCAAAGTGGTGATAAATCATATAATACAATCATGCCGGCCAAAGTGGAAATAATTGTAACAAGCTGCTAATTGAATTATCTAGTTACATGCCGAACATCAAACTGATAATTCAATATGATGATAGCAAACAATGTGCAACATTATTGTTAAAGTAGACACAAAATGATATCATGCAACACAACTTAAAGAAACAGTCTCTAATGTTGGTGTCATAGTAGGTTACCTTCCGAGAAACAGACTGAGCTAACTTGGTTAGGCCATGCTCTTTGGCACTTCCTGAATCAAACCTTCCATGAGAAAGTGTAACGTCGTACACAAATAAGGGTCGTACAAGGCTCCCTCCAAGGATCAGCACAACTCCTTCAATGCTAGGGACTTCGTCAAGTGCTTGCTGGAGTGCAGAAAGCAAAGTAGAGATGCCATTCATCAACTTCTCCTGCTTCTTTATTCCACGTCTGACCTCCCTTTTTCGTGTGTTGTACTTTCGCTGATCAGATGGTTTGAGCAAAGCTGGCGGCAGTGTCATTTCCGCCTAGAAATAGCCACAATTCACTAAAAGTACGGTTTCTAGCATAGTTGAGAATCAAAAAGTATTTAATACATATTAAGTGTTACCATTTCCTCCTTTAAACTTTCAAATTCATTCTCCAGATTCTGCAACACCCTGAAAATGAGGAATTTCAGATAAATATTAACGTCATGTTATTTTCACACAGCACAGCATATAACTATCTTTCCTAGTTTACTCAGCAAAATAGTTGATCGCACAAGGTAGACACTCATATATTTTATAGTTGTTATGATCGGATTAAGAAAAGAAAAAAGCCACTCTATCATGAAACTTCTGCAAAGTTTTAACATCAGTATTATGCATTCTGAATCTCTGGCACCAATGCAAAACAAAGCTTCCTATTTTTTTTGAGCCATTCACAGTAGGTGAGGCTCCTGGTGTGGTATAGAACCTGTACAGAAACAGAGAGAAGCCAAAGAAACAAATGAAGCTGTACAAAAGATTCAGGGTTATCTATGTGAGTCCACCCAAAATTAGGAAGTCAGAGTGCTTTATTCTATGAGCTTAAAGTAAGGCGTCGAAGCATTTCTTCCAGGATGCAACAAATCTACCTTTGTATAGTGTACAGAAATGAATGCAACACAAGATACAAACCCTTAATAAACTTCAAGTTATCTCCATGTGACATCAACTGAGTATTAATACAGACAACTACACAAAGACAATTCAGGCCCAAGGCCTAAGCACAAGATACAAATGCAGATGATGACTGCAAGAAAGTATATGCACAAACATTTTTTAAACCAAATGAATTCCTATTTCAATTTCATTGGCGAAAGGGCAAAAGAACCAAATTACATCAGAGCTACGTCCACACGAGCCTACTGACAAAGAGACATGACCACAAACAGGTTCAAATTGATATCCCCCAGCAGCCAGGACAAGACAGCAAAACACACTAAGCTAACAGAGGCTTCACAAACTCTTAGAGCATCTAAAATAAGGACGCCACTAACGAGCTACTAGTTGCCAGATCCGATTATCTAGCTACCACTCTCCCAACGAACAGCTCGTCTTCAACCTCCCGTTCCTCACGCCTCGCGCCCATCGACCTCCACCCCCGCCCTGATGGCCCGCCACCCAACGACTCCGGCGCCTCCCGGTGCCGTCGCCGCCCACCGCACAGCCCGCACCACCGCCCACCGCCACCTCCGGCAGCCGGCGGCGCATCGCCGCCTTGCTGCGCCGCCCGCCCGCACCACCGCCGCCCCTCCAACCCCGGCCATCGCTAACCACTCCGAGGTGGCTCCCCCACCCCTTCCCTGCCCACCGCCCTCCTCCACCACCGCGGCCGGCGGCGCCCTCGCCGCCTCGCCCGCCGCCCACAGCCCACCGCCGGGCCAACCTTCTCCCCTCCTTCTATGGTCGAGGGGAGAGCAAGCCCCCCGGAAACCCGAACAACCCTAATTCAGGGTCCTCACCACCACCCGCCTCCACCACCGGCGGCCGACGGCGCTGCGCCGCCTCGCCGCGCCGCCCGCTCACTCGCCGCCTCCGGCCTGGTCGCCGGCTCGGTGGAGCTGGCTACCAGACGCTGGATAGAGTTTTCCCTAAAATAAAGGCATCTTAAGAAACAGAAACTCGCCAAAATGATTGCCCTTGAATGACCACCCTATGAGTTCCCCAGTTCAGCTCCACAAAACAGATATTCTATCCCAGAGACAGTTCAAGTCCAGGTAATGGTCGAATTCACTGCAGCCGTTCGAACCAATC